>ML787349.1:1179804-1192983 GCA_009831015.1 Picea engelmannii | reverse complement strand
ATATCTTGCACTGTGGAAGCCCCTATATGCTTAAATAATAAGAGTTAAGGGAGCTCTAACTGGGTAGTTCATAAGGCACAATACTTGCTAAGGTTTTGCAAATGGGGTAGCAAGCTAAGTGGGCTTGATTGTGGGAAAAACTCTACAGTTAAGCACGCTTGAGCCAGAGGCATCTTGGGATGGGTGACCACCTGGGAAGTCCTGGTTACCGGGTGCAAGCCCCAGAAGTGATGATTGATGCTA
This sequence comes from Picea engelmannii, assembly GCA_009831015.1. NCBI lineage: Eukaryota > Viridiplantae > Streptophyta > Pinopsida > Pinales > Pinaceae > Picea > Picea engelmannii. The sequence continues at coordinate 1,192,740 of ML787349.1, read as the reverse complement.
TGCGTTTCATTTCGTTGGTTTCAATCCCATTTCTTCACCCCTATGAGCATCACCCGATGCAATGAGTGCTAAGTGGACTATTCAAATCATGAGAATTTTTGGTCAGTTGCGACTAATACTCATGAATATGGGTCATAGATTAATGACTTACACTACACAGTTAATCCCAAAAATAATATCTAATATCTTGCACTGCAGAAGCCCCTATATGCTTAAAGCAGTGTACAGGTTGACACCGCAGGAGAATGAAGAAGTTAAGAGACAGGTCCAGGACTTAATGGATAAAGGATTGATTCAGGAGAGCTTGAGTCCATGTGCTGTTCCGACAATGCTCAGCCCAAGAAAGGATGGTGGCTGGAGAATGTGTACAGACTCAAGAGAAATCAACAAAATTACCATCAAGTACAGGTTCCCATTTCCAAGGATGGACGACTTGATGGATTGCTTGAGTGGAGATTTTTTTTTTTCAAAGATTGATTTGAAAAGCGGATATCATCAGATTAGAATGAGAGAAGGTGATGAATGAAAGACAACATTCAAGACAAATGAAGGGATGTATGAATGGATTGTCATGCCATTTGGCTTAACAAATGTGCCCAGTACTTTCATGAGGTTGAGGAATGAAGTCTTGAAGGATTTCATTGGGAAATTCGTCATTTTATATCTTGATGATATATTAATTTTCAGCAAAACTAAAGCAGAACATTTAAAGCATTTAGCTACAGTGATGAGGAGGTTACAACAAGAGAAATTGCTGATCAATATGAAGAAATCGTCATTTATGAGGGAATAACTCATTTATTTGGGTTTCGTTATCTCTGCAAATGAATTGAAAATGGATCCGAAAAAGATAAATGCGATTAAGGATTGGCCATCGCCGAAGAGTGTATTTGAATTTCAAAGCTTCCATGGTTTGGCTAGCTTCTACAGGAAATTCATTCGAAACTTCAGTGGAATTAGCGCACCGATGATGGATACAGTGAAGAAAATACATAAATATTTTCACTGGACGGAGGAAGCGGAGAAGAGCTTCAACCTGCTGAAGAAGAAGATCACTGAGCAACCAATTCTGGTTTTTCTAGATTTCAGCAAGACATTCTAGGTCAGGTGTGACGTGAGTGGATTTGCCATTGGAGCGGTCTTGAGCCAAGACACCAGGCCGATCATGTATTTCAGTGAAAAGATGAATGAAGCAAAGATCAATTACTCCACGTATGACAAAGAATTCTATGCAGTCATACAAGAGCTGAAGAAATGGAGGCACTATTTGGTTCCCAAGCAATTCGTTTTGTACAATGATAATCACGCTTTGCAATTCGTGTCTCGACAGGAGAAGTTGAACCAAAAGCATGCTAAATGGGTTGAATACATGCAAAATTTTAATTTTGTGATTAAGCATATTTCTGGAACTGCTAACAAAATTGCTGACGCTTTGAGCAGGAAATGTTTGCTTATGCAGGAATTCAGAGTCCAGACTTTAGGTTTCGATAACCTCAAGGAAATGTACAGGGATGATCCAGACTTCAAAGAGGCATATGAGGCATATGAGAATCCAATTCTCAAGGATAGACGCTAATGGACTGAATACATGATCCAGGATGGATTGTTGTTCAGGGGAAATCAACTATGTATTCCGAAATGCTCCATGAGGGAGAATTTGTTGAAGGAAAAACATAGCGGAGGATTGGTTGGACACTTCGGTCATGACAAAACATTATCAAATTTGAATGGCTCATATTTCTGGCGAGGGATGAGGACAGATGTGAAGAAATTTGTGGATAGGTGCAAAATTTGTTAGCACACGAAAGGAAAAAGGAAGAACACAAGGTTATACCAACCGTTACCAATACCAGAAAGGCCGTGGGATGCCGTGAGCATGGATTTCATATTGGGATTGCCAAGGAAACAAAGAGGAATATGATTCAATATTTGTAGTAGTAGACAGATTTTCAAAGATGGCACATTTCATACCATGCTAGAAAAACAGTGACACAATTCATATTGCGAACCTATTTTTCAAGGAAGTCGTCAGACTTCACGCTTTCCAAGGAGTATCATTTCTGATCGAGATACCAAGTTCGTAGGACATTTCTGGAGGACCTTATGGAAGAATTTTGGGACAAATTTGTCTTTTATCTCAACATATCATCCTGAGATGGATGGACAGACTGAGGTCATGAATAGGTGCTTGGGAGATTTGTTAAGGAGCTTACAATGATTCACTCAATAGAAGCACAGGGCAGAGTCCATTCTAGATTGTATATGGAATGTATCCAAGGGGAGTTTCTAAATTGAAAGATTCAAACCAAGATGAATTCAGGAGTGCTAGTGCAGAGGATTTTGTAGAAGGAATGAAGGAGCTTCACAGCATAATTAAGGAGCGATTGCAGAGTTCAAGTCAAGAATACAAGAGTAGAGCATATCAACATAGGCGAGAACTTCAATTCGAAGTTGGTGATTTGATTCTTGCACATTTGAGGAAGGAGAGGTTCCTAAGGGGAACATACAACAAGCTGAAGATGAAAAAGATTGGACCGTGAAAGGTCATAAGGAAATTTGGGACAAACGCATATGATATTGAATTACTCGATGGGGTCAGAATCTCACCGATATTCAATATTACGGATTTGTACCCTTACAGAGCTGAAGAAGAAGGAGCATAAGATAAACAAGAAAAGATTCAATGGACAAAACAAATGCCTGTAGCTGAAGAGCCACAGATGGAAAGCATAATTGACAAGAGGATTAGCAAAAAGACCAGGAGAAAAGAGTATTTTGAATACTTGGTCAAATGGAAAGGACATCCAGTTGAATATGCTAGTTGGGAGGATGGAACAACAATTCAAAAGAATGGACGAACAGTGAAGGAACTCATGAACAGGAGTTCATGAAAAATTTCAAGCGAGGGAGTATGATGCAAGAGCATCATATAAAGCCAAAGACACACACCTAACCAAAGGAGACAACTAGAAAAGTACCAACGCACATTTTGAAGTGTTTTCAATATTTATGAATGAGCATTAATGTAATAAATAGAGAAGCGTACTTACTTTTGTGTTTTGGAGATTGTACACAGATCTTGAGCATTGCTCTCATCTGTCGAATGTAGAGGCATTTATGCATAATGAATGCAAGTAGGTAGATTTAATTTAATAGATTAGATAGTTTTAGGAGTGTAGGAGGTAGGAGGGAAAACAGATGATAGACACCCTCAACCCTTGTATCATTGTAACATAATTCAGAATTCATAAGTTGTAGAGCTGCAGAGAGGAATATAGGAGGACAAAGAATTTTATGCATTTTAGTTGCTATTGGCCATGCATAGGAGCACATGATTCAATAGAAGAAAGTTTTGATTCCAATCTATGTGTTTGTTATGGCTGTTGGAGCCACCTATTAAATGGTATGTTGTAGGCTTGTTTGCATTCTTTGTGTGCATTTTATTTCAATGCCAATGTGTGTGTGTATGCTCTAGCATTCTATGTTGAATGTTTGAATTTTGGATAAGGGGTGAATGAGTTTCAATTGTTTCTCTTTCTAAGAACTCCTGCAAAGAGTGCAGTGGAGGGTCCGCAAGGAGTGTGTCGACCAGGTTCCATGTTTCATCTCAGAACCCTCAGAGGAGATTCAAATTGTGTCATTACAAGCAAAGAGTGCTAGCAGAGCACAGAGCTATGCAAGGTGTGCGCAGGCTGGGTGGAGTCTTGGATTTTACAAATCCAAGAGAGAAATTGAGAGACTGCTGTTGCAAGGAGTGCACAGAGTCAAAGACCCTAAATAACCAGAGGTTATTTGAAAGTTTCCGCAAGGAGTGCATGTAGGGACCCTTTTGGAGGCCTTGAGTTTGCAAGTGGAAGCTCAGGAGGGTTAGAACCTCTCAATTGTTCCAAGGGGAGACAGAGGTTGAATTAGTTCACAGGAGTTAAGTTCTGGAGGAAGGACGCCAAGTCATTTGGTCGAAATTTCTTGATAAGTTGAATTAGATAGTTGAGTCTCTTTAGGAGGAAGTGCTAAAATCCCGTGAACCGTTGGATCTCTCAGAACAACGAAGAGATTAGGATGGAGTGCCTTTTCAACACCCATAAGCTTAGGAGGATTAGTGACTGTCAGATCTGGATCAACAAGGACCATTGATCTCGTATGTGAAGTCGCATATCGGAATTTGGGGAATCGAGTGACCAGTGGTTTGGGTCAAGTGTTGTAGATTTCCGATTGGCAAAGTCCTGATACAGCTAGTACCGTTGAATTGAGGGAGGCATACAACTGTCGATCTCGCTGAAGCTATGATTTCAAAGTCGGGGATCCATAGAGGAAGAGGAACGGTTGTTGGTTGCCCGCTTGAGTCACGAAAGCCAGAAAATCCGTGTGGACAGGTTGCAAGAAGTCACCCCGTAAGTAGAGTAAAGCAGAAGTGACAGGTGGTGTGCACACATCGCTTTAGGTAAAGTCAACCTTCATTGACGGATCACATTTCAGGGATTCACATGGGGAGGGCACGAGAAGTTGGTGCTCCAACTCGCGAAATCACGATTTGTGAAAGGTGCCTGCATAAGGCTTGGATGTGGTCCTATAGAAAAAGGGGTTAAAGAGAGGGGCTTACACTTTAGCCCATTTGCATTTCGTGTTTCGACTATCGCCAAGGGACAGGGCATAATATTCGAAGCTCCCCAACTCACGAGACCCGAAATCCTTTGCGGGCTTAGGCAAGGAGTTTAATTAATCCTTTTCGAGGTTGAGAGAAGATCCTACGTGGATCTTGGCCTGAGGGCAGGAGGTCTGCACCACTTATCATCATCAGTGGGTTCTTTTTCCTTTCCCAAGGTAATCCAATACAAGCCATTACTTCTAAATAAATCTTCCATATGAGATTTCCATTGTAAGTAGTTGGTGTTGGTAAGAAAAACATTATTTGTAGAAGCCATATTAAATATGCAAATAATATGGATTTAAAAACTAAAATTGATGATCTGGATGGAAAGAACTCGAAAAGTTATGCAGTTTTTTAAAAAAGTGGCACTGAAAATGGACTTCCGATGTGAGAGTTATGCCCTTTTAAAAAAATGCATAAACGATAACCAACTGATAACCCACTTTTATAAAGAGAAGTGGGGATCACTTTTACAATGAAGTTACTTTATAATACAAAAGATGCATGCAAAATAAATAACTCTAAAATAAAATATTAAAGCTACTTATAGTGATTCACTTTTATACTTGAAGTGAAATACACTTTACAATTTTAGCATGAACTTTTTCAAAAAAGTAACAAAAGAGAGACTTGAACTCAGTTCCTCTTACTTAATAAGGCAAGTTTTAACCAAATGGTCTAACAAAACATATTGTAATGTTCAGAAGGAGGATTGGGGGTGTTGTTGTTGTTGTTGTGGAAGACGGCCTTGGAGAGCATGCTAAAAAAAACTCTTTTCACACAAGAAAAAAATTTCGTTTCTCGATGACAACAAGGGTTAGATCTTGGTTAGCTTACCCGAAAGATGCACATTCTCCTATCTGTTTCTGATTTTCCAAAATCGCACAGGGCGCGGGGAAAAGAGAAAAAATAGATCTAAAAGAGTAGCAACCCATAAACAAATAATATCAAACTGAAATAAAACCAAAATAAAACTTTGCAGAAATTTTAAAAATGTGTATTCAGGGTTTATACCTCCGGATCTGACTGTAATGGCCGTATCTTGGGAAAACGAAAACCTTTTCGAGTGAAAAGAAAAGTGTTCCTGACTGAAACGAGTGCTCTGGACACAATGGAATAGTCCTATTAGCCTAGAAATGTATGAAAATGACATAAAATGGAGATGAGACAACTCGGCTTCACAATCTTGATCTACAACAGCAGTGGGTCTTCAAACAGGCTCTGATACCATGTTCGACAACAAATGTATTCCAACAGAGGATGAACACCTTCAGTAACCACTCAAATAACCATATAAAATATCAACACACCGATGTTTTCACGTGGTAAAACCCCTACGAGGAAACATCCATGACCCCAGCCAACGCGACCACTTGGAGCAGTTTATTAATGCAAAGGAAAATATTATAGATAGATTTTACAAGAGAGTTTCTCAAATCGATCATCGGAAAATGACCCTCCATGATATTTAAATAGAGATCATGGACCAATTGGGTGTTAAGACACAGATCAATGGTCGTTAAGATCGAGGAGAGTATGAACCGTCAGATCACTCTATGTCGGGAACATATCGTGACCGTCAGATTTCCTAACTACAAATGCATACTAATGCATACTAAAGAAACACACTAAGAAACACACTTTTACCTAAAGACACATTAGACCAAGTAGATATTAAGTAACTCCTAAGTGTCTAAATACCCTAACAGTGCGCTACTCTTTCCTAGTGAAGGAGTAGAGGAGGATCTTCTACTTTGTTTTTGGTCTATCTATATTAAGGAAGTTTTTGTTGGGTTTTCTTCCCCATGAGGGTTTCCCAGGATAATCTGTGTGTCTCTATTGTTTATGTGATTGCCTCTCTTTTAGTGATCTTGTTTATGCAACTAATGTGCTAAATGATTATAATAATAAAGAAGAACCGTAACTGCTAGTTGTATAAGTAAAACATCAACAAAAACTACACAAGTCCAATAAAGAATGAATTTTTTTGAGGCATTTTATAATTGTTGTTTTGGATGATCCAATTCTTGGGGAGGTTAAAGAAACATAGAAATCCTAAGGTGTGAAATTATAAGCTGAATCTTGGGTAAAAATGAAATATAATTATGGGGAGGTAAAAGAAACATAGAAATCCTAAGATGTGAACTTATAAGTAAAAACATAATATAATTATGGTTGAAACCCTTTTAGTGAAAACATTTGAAGAAAAATATTTTTTATTTATTATTCTAAGTAAAAATTTTCAAAGTAAATATGTATTACAAGATATCAATGTGGCATTTTGTAACTCTTTAAAACAAAGGAAAAACATATAATGATAGATTTAATATCTAGAAATTTAACTTTCAACATCAAAGTTAATGAAATATTGTTTATGTTAAGAACATTATATTTAACCACGGTCAATAATATTAGTAAACCATGGTCAATATGGTCAACCATCATTAATGTGGTTGGAAAATTAGATGGTTAGGGTTAGCAAATAGTGTCTTACTAAAGTTAATGGGTTAAGAGGTTATTAGGTTGGGGGATTATGGCTTAGTGGGTCAATGTAGTCAATGTGGTCAACCATAGCCAAAAGTGGTTAACCAAGGTCAACAATGGTCAATTTTAGTCAACATTATTCCATAGTATGTCCCAAGGCATTAGCGTGTTCATGGTTATCATGTTTTTGGAGGTTGGTGTCTTCAAGGTCATATTATCTTAGGGGTGAATGTGCCAAGGATGTTCATATCAAGGTTCATAAGTATTAGGGGTTACATTGTGTTTGGGATGATAGTTAAGTGTTATAACATATTAGAGGGTTAGTGTGTTTGTGTTCATAAGGTGTTAGGTAGTGATTGTATCATGACTCAAAAGGGTTAAGGGTCAACTTGTATAGGTTTGTTAATGTGTTTGGGGTCATAGTGAATTAGGGGGTTAGTATATTTAGGGACATGACATTATGTGAGGGAATGATTCTCATATAGTGATTATATTGGGTTCATATGATTAGGGGTAAAAATTGTATTTGAGGTCGCAATGATTAGGGGTTATGGAATATTAGGGGTTTAGTGTGCTCTAGGTCATAAGGTGATTATGGGTGATTCTATCAAGAGTCATAAGTTGGTTAAGTGTCAAAGTGTATTATGGGGTTGTGTGTTCAGAATCATGGTGTATTAGGGGGTTAGTGTCTTTAGGACCAGTTTATCAAGGGGTTATGGTATAGTAGGGGGTTATGTGCTCTAGGTCATAAGGTGTTTGAGGGTGATTATATCAAGGGTCATAACTTGGCTAAGTGTTGTATTAGGGGGTTAGTGTATTTAGGGTCAATTTATCAAGGGGTGATAACGTATTTGTGAGTTAGGAGGTAATAATGTATTTGGGGTTAGTTTGTTCAAGGGTGACTATATCAGGGGCCATAAGGTTTAATGATTAAGTTTAGTTTCATAGTAGTTAGGGGTGATTATATCAAGTGTGGAATAGGATGATTAATTTTCCCACAATCATAATGGGTATAATATAAATAATACATAATAAATAATATTGAACATGGCATGAAATGTTAGCATGTGGCTCCATGGATTTAAATTTTTATGGGGAAAGCCTAGAATATTATTTCTTCACCAACCAAACAAGTCCCCTTAAAATTTTATCATTAATATTTTTTTTGTAATTCAGTATAAGATTTGATATTACGTCCTCAAAAATATCATACAAACATATGGCCACTAGTCTGCCAAAATGGAAACCAGACCAGTTTTATTCAGTCATTTTTTTTCATGTTTATCCAAAATCAATAGTGTTTTAAGTCGGCTACAACTTTGAAAACTATACTAATGCTATAGAAACTAGATATATTTCAACCTTCTAGATTGAAAAAACCTGCATATAAACTACTTGAGAGCAAAAGAGGCAACCGATCTAACTTATACACCTACACTCTAAGTGTGTGTTGACTAAATTGTTTTTCATTTTAAACTATAAAACTTGGGACCGTTCTGCTCCCCCAACTTGTCCTTTACTTTCTTCCCTGAGAGACGTCACCCAGACCTTTTAGATCTGATCTTGTGAACCATGGTCATCCACAGGCATAATTTCTATGTGGTGGGCATATTGTAGGTACATGTTGAACTGTGCTTCCATTCTCTCTTGCTTGCTTTGCTGGATTTTTTCAATATCTACCAACAACTTCACTATGGTCTCCAACCCACTGAATCAATGTTGGATATCTTCCACCAAGGTATTTAGCTCCCACTGGTCCTCCATATGAGTTTCCTCACTATATGCATTCACCTTTCCTATCAACATATTTGTATGCCACACCATCTCGAGAGTTTTATGATAGAGAGTCTCTCGGGTGCAAGTTGTCCCCGTATCTATAATCCAGTCCACCTCCTGAGAAACTTTTTTTTTTTATTTTCTCTCTCGTTCTAACTTAATATCCTCTTCCCATTTTTCCACTGCTTCTTTTCCTTTCTGTGGTATTGTGGATTGATACATCCTAGAAACATCCCTTGTTGCGCTCTCAATCCTTGTCTTTTTTTGAAAACTCTTTGGTTGGGAGTCTTCGAGCAAGCTTCCTTTCCTAGGGGTATATTTCATGCATGCCATATTGCTATCCTCTTCTCTCTCTAAACCTATGGAACGTTCTTGGATCAAAACACTAATCTTCCACTTGCTCCTATCCTCTACGTTACCTTTAAACTTATCAAAATATCTATGTGAGGTGTGGATAACCAAAACAAAAACCTATATATAGCAACCTCTTGCATGATTTCCTATATCTAATGATGATACTCCCTTTATACGATCTATACGGGTGAAATGAATACCCGAAGTGGCTCCTCGTGCTGTTATCCTTTCTTTGGTACTTCACCTATCACTTACCATGTTGCAAGCAAGGTGTCTAGTCCTTTTAGGTATGATCTGATCCTTTGAGGAAGTGCTCTTCTTAGAGTTGTCCCCCAAATTTTATAGCCTATTCTGCTTATGATTTCCTTTTTTCTGCCTGTGACGGCCTCCAAATATACCCTCTTTAACATTCCTTCTATCTTGTACCTCTACCTGCCTTTCTATCCTCATCTTAAGAAGTTGTCGCATGAGGTCTAAATGTCGTGTGGGTTGTTTCTCCTATCTCTTTTGGGTCCCACTCTGGATTCATGTGGAACTTGTTTCCATCTATGTGGTTGTCTTCTCGATTATTTCAACGATGGTCTTGTGTTTCCAGGTGTTCACAATATGTTCTGAGTTGGGAAATTGGAATTTGTGTCCAAGCCTCGTCCAACATTTTTCCTTCTTGGTTCACTCCCTCGTTGGCTAACCTATCCACCAATACATTTTCATACCTTCTCACCCACCTCAATTCAATTGAGACAGAGTTTGTAGGTGCTTCTGTATTCTTTGCAGTATTTGACCTAGGCACCAATGCTTTATTAACTTACCGATTCTGGTTCGACACTATAATATTCTCACCGTTCCTATAACCAGAGCCGAGTCTCCTTCTATTGTGGCATTGACATGGACTTATCTTATCATGATTTTCATCCCATGTTCCAATGCAAAAAATTTCATTGCATTATTTGTTGTGTTTCCAACGATGGTAGCGTAAAGATGAAATATTGTCCCTCGAATGTCTCAGATCGCTCCTCCCACACCAGAATTTCCTAGATTTCATTTTGATGCTCTGTCAAAATTCAGTTTCAAGAAACTTTCCTGTGGTAGAGTCCAAGCTTTGGCTCCACTATGGACCTATGGGTCCTAGTGAGCAGGTATGTTGAATCTCTAATCACTCAACTGTAACATTTGCATAACTCATAGATCTTGGGATGAAGGGTTTTCTGTTGAATAAAGGACCTTCCTGCTAAGAACCGTCTCTCTTAGTTTAGTTTTGATAAAATCTACCACCTTGGTGAAAGGGAGGGATTCATTGTTCAAGATTATCCTATTTATTTCCTTCCATATTTCCCAAATTATGAACCCCAGAGTTAATCCCTGACATAAGTTGACCATTTCATTTCCAGTGTAATGTACCCTCTAGTTCCCCAAATTTGCTCATATGCCATCTTTCACTCTATCAATATTTTGGTACAAAATAGCTACCCAATCCCAAACCTCCATTGTATAGGTGCAACCATCCAATAGATGGTTTGTTGTCTCCTCCTAAACTTCGAAAAGGTGGTATCTTGAGGGGCCATTCATGCCTCTTTTTACTAGATTCTCCCATGTTATAATTTTCTTATGTAGGACAACCCATTTAACTATTTTTATTTTTCGGCCACTCTGGGAGATTCCATAGTCAATCCCACTGGGGTTCTATGTTTCTTTGATCATGTCCCGCTATATAGTATCGAGATTTGTTCAGAGTGAATTCTAATCCATCTTTTATGCCCCATCATAGTTGATCCTCCTCATTAGAGAACCTAATCTTTCTTTTCCCAAGCTCCTCCTCTAAATCTTTAACTAGTGGGGAATTTTGATTTTCGTCTTGTGTGTGAATTGCGTCCCAAGTTCTCCATTTTGGGTTGTTGTCCCTTTGTTTCTAATACTGAAAAAATTTAACGTTTCCTATTCCAAGGAACTCTCATTTAATACCTTCTCTACCTTGGTTTTCTAGTCAGGGTTCTTGCTTCCATGCATCCTCCCAGAATCAAGATGTTTGGCCATTTCTAATTTCCCAAAAACTATGATCCTGCACACACTTTTTATTTCTCCAAGACAAATTCCAGATGGTCGAACCCTCCCCTACACCTGTGAAACATATAAGGTCTTGAGAGCTACTTCTGGGGGAATATTTTTCTTTCCATAGGATTTCCCACGGGGAAGACTTGTATTTGACCCATCTCCACCAAATTTTTGCTCCATAAGTGACATTTGTTATTTTTGGGTCTTGCAAACCTAGACCACCTTTGCGTTTTGGCCAACATAGTTCTTCCCAGGCCACAATAACCCATTTCTTTATGTCCTTTTAACCTCTCCATAAGAAGTTCCTTTGAATTGTTCTAATTCTTTGTAAAATATCTACTGGAGCTAGAAAAAATGACAGTAAATATGATGTAATTGCTTGCAAAACTGCCTTAGTGAGAACTAGCCAGCCTAAAAAGTTTAGGGCTAGGTAGGTCAATTTTTTAAATCCGTCTTGCAACTTGTTTATAATACTTTCCCAGGGTGATTTCTTACCTACCTGATCCATTAGAGGCACTCCCAAATACTTGGTAGGAAGGGTATTCCAGTCAAAAATCAAGATGTTGGAGAGGTTCCTTTGAGAAACAATGTTCGTGCTAAAAAATAAAATCATGGACTTGGAGTGATTTATTTATGTTCCAGAATATTTTCCAAAGTCAACTAATATTTTCTTGTAAGTTGTTTCCTCTTTGACTGTCAGAATTCCATGTAGCATTGTGTCATCAACAAATCGTTGATGTGTGGTTGTCGGGTTGTCTTCATGTAGTTGAAGAACTTTTATAGTTCCTTCTGTGGTTGCAACTTTGATATATCTACTCAAACATTCCATCATGAGTGTGAACAGGAAAGGGGATAAGGGATCCCCTTGTCGAAGACCAATAGAAGGGTAGAAACGTTTTTCAGGGGCTCCATTAACCAGTATCGAGAAGCTAGTCGTGGACACCAGAGCCATTACCCATTTTATCCAAAGATTATCAAATCCATAGGCTTCCATGGTTTTTTCCATATAATGCCAGCTTAGTTTATCATATTCTTTGGAAAAATCTAGTTGCATTATCATGCCTTCATTTTCCCTACTTTTCAATAAGTGGATTATTTCATGAGCTTGAATAACATTGTCTAAAATTTTCTTGCCTTCAATGAAGCCCAACTGTTCCTTTGAGATCATAATGGGTAGGAGGGGTTCCAGTCTATTTGCAATAACCTTGGAGATTATCTTGTACACCACATTGCAAAGAGCTATCGGTCTAAGTCGATCTGGAGTTCTAGCTCCATGTTCTTTGGGGACCAAGGTGATGAAAGTTGAATTCAAAGCTTTAAGAATAGAAACAGAGAATCTTGAATCCTCCATAATACCATAGATATCTTGTTTAACCACATTCCAACAAGATTTGAAGAAGTCCACTGTGAAGCCATCAGGTCCCGAGGCCTTTCCATTTGGCATCTCTTGAACAACTTGATCAACCTCCTCTTGTGAGATTGGGTTTTTTAAATTTTGATTATATTCCTTTATAAACAATATAGGAATATGCCTCATAATTCTTTGTATAGCCTCCGATCGATCTATGTTGGGTTCTTTATCTATGTCCTAAAAATGGTGAGAAAAAGCATTTTCAATTTCATGG
>ML787349.1:1101663-1173566 GCA_009831015.1 Picea engelmannii | reverse complement strand
GTGGGGAGCCCCGGTCCTATTCGTGAAGAAGAAATATGGGACGTTGAGGCTGTGCATTGATTTTCGACAGTTGAATAAGGTCACTGTCAAGAACAAGTATCCTCTGCCAAGGATTGATGATCTTTTTGATCAGTTGAAGGATGTAAAAATATTTTCAAAAATAGATCTCAGATCTGGATATCACCAAGTGAGAATAAAGGATGAAGACATTGGCAAGACCACCTTTAGAACAAGGTACGATCATTATGAATTCACAGTGGTGCCGTTTGGACTGACAAATGCACCTGCTGTTTTCATGTGCTTAATGAATGGAGTGTTCAGAAATTATTTGGACAAGTTTGTCATAGTCTTCCTGGATGATATCTTGGTGTATTCCAAGACAAAGGAAGAACATGAACAACACCTGAGAATGGTGCTACAGGTGTTGAGAGAACACCAACTGTACGCAAAACTGAGCAAGTGCTCATTTTACCAAAGGCAGATCCATTACTTGGGACATATTACATCTGAAGAAGGGATCGCTGTGGATCCTAAAAAGGTATAGGCCATTCGAGAATGGCCAGCACCGAGGAGTGTGGTAGAAGTTGGATATTTTATGGGAAGTTTATAGTTGGATTCTCAAAGATAGCTCATTCTATCACTTCCTTGCAAAGGAAGGAGAAGAAGTTCCAGTGGACTGAAGAATGTGAGAGCAGCTTCCAGCGATTGAAGTAGCTGCTAAATAGTGATCCAATCCTGAAGATTGCAGATCCAAACAAGGATTACGTAGTATGCACGGATGCATGTAAGGAGGGGCTGGGAGGAGTTCTTAGCCAAGAGGGATTTGTATTTTGTTATGAATCCCGAAAGTTGAAGGAACATGAGAAGAATTATGACACTCACGATTTAGAGCTGGAAGCAATCGTCCATGCCTTGAGGAAATGGAGACATTACCTCATGGGAAAGAGATTCGAGTTGAGAATAGACCATAACGGTCTGAAGTATTTATTTGATCAACCGACCTTAAATGCTAGACAAATTAGATGGCTGGAGTTTCTGTGCGAATATGACTTTGATATCAAGCATATCAAAGGAAAAGAAAATAAGGTGGCTGATGCACTTAGAATAAAAGTGCATGAATTACATGCTACAACCATTAGCATGTACCAGACTGAGATGAAAGACAAAATTTTGGAAGCTGCAAATGCTGATTTGCAGTACAAAAATCTTGTAGCAAAGCTACAACAACGTGACAGACCACAGACCAAGGAAAGTTACACCTTGGGAACTAATGGTTTACTTTTGTATAAAAACAGAGTGTATGTACCCAATGTCTGAGAATTGAAGCTGGCAATTCTAAAGGAGATGCATAATGTGGCTTATGCTGGACATCCTGGATATCAGAAGACTATGGCAGCAATCAAAATCCATTATTTTTGGCTGGGTTTGAAGAAACAAATCGCTGAATACATCGCTGGATGTATGGAGTGCCAGAAGGTTAAGGTGGAGCATAGGCACCCAGCAGGGTTGCTGCAACCTTTACCTATTCTTGAATGGAAATGGGACGTGGTAGAAATGGATTTTATCACCGAACTACATAGAACAAGAAAGCAACATGATTCAATCTTGGTGGTGGTGGACAAGCTTACTAAAGCTGCCCATTTTATTCCACTGAAAACCACCCACCGGGCAGCAGATGTTGCTGATATCTTCTTAAAAGAAGTTGCATGCTTGCATGGAATTCCTAAGACAATTGTGTTTGATAGGGACCAGAAATTCACTTCGAATTTCTGGAAAGGACTGTTCAAAGGATTCAGAACGAATCTGAACTTTAGTACAACGTATCATCCCAAGTCTGATGGACAGACAGAGAGAGTGAACAGAGTAATAGAAGACATGCTGAGAATGTATGTGATGGATAAACCATCAAGGTGGGAAGACTACCTGCATTTGGTAGAATTCGCCTACAATAATGGGTATCATGCATCATTGAAGATGAGCCCATTCGAAGCGCTTTATGGAAGAAACTGCAACACTCCAGTGAGTTGGGATAATCCAGTTGACAGAGTAGTAGTTGGGCCTGAAATGCTCAAAGAGATGGAAGACCAAATGATAAGAATTAAACATAATTTAAAAGCTGCCCAGGACAGGCAGAAAAGTTACGCTGATAGTAACAGAACCCATAGAGAATTCAAAGTGGGTGATCATGTTTTCCTGAAAGTGAAAACTAACAGGAGTTCCCTGAGGCTGGGAAGTTGTGCCAAGTTGGCAGCAAGATTTTGTGGGCCATTTGAGATCCTGGAAAGGACTGGGCTAGTTTCATACATGCTTGCATTACCTGCATCTATGACTGTACATAATGTGTTTCATGTTTCACTTCTTAAGAAATATGTACCTGATGCTAATCATATTATCGATTGGACTGTGATTCAGGGGGAACCAGATGGTGTCCTACAAGTGCATCCTGTGCGCATATTGGACAGGAAAAGAAAATAGCTCTGGAATCAAGCTATAGAGCTTGTAAAGGTCCAGTGGACCTGGTATGGTCCTGAGGACACGACATGGGAGCATGAAGAGGTTATGCGGGCAGAGTACCCGCATCTTTTTGAAAATTTTGAAAGGCTTGCAGAGACAGTGTAAGTTTCACTGAGGACAGTGCAAAAATAAGGGGAGGGGAATTGTAGTGTCCCCAAGGCCGAGCCCGCTGTAAACCAAGTTCTGAAAGGAATCGTGATTATGTTTTATAGGCTGGTGAGATAAGTTCTTATAAGCTGGAGACTTATGTGTTGTTAGGCTAGGGAGCCTAAGTGTTGAAGTCCAGGAGCCTATTGTTGTACTTGTATGTATGCAGAACATTTAATAAAATATAAACACTGCCAGGTGCAGACCGACCACGATGAATGAGTGAAGGGGGACTGAGCATCCACAGAGTGGGCAAGGAATTAGGGGATGGAAGGTGGGAAAGGGGTTAAGTGTTGAGCCTAGGAGCTAAGCCTAGGGGGGCTTAAGCCTGGGAATAATATTTTAATATTATTCCAAAAGATATGTGCATCATATGTTTTTATCCTAAGTCCTTTTGGAAGGACGCAGGATTTCTCGAGTGGTGGGAGGAACGCGTGCTGGTGGAATGCATGCAATTCCATGGGTGACAAGTGTCAACCCTGGTGCATGCAAATAAAACGGCCAGGGTGAGCCATGAGAAGGGCCATTCCCATTCCATCGGATTGTCTGAACGCGTACGGATCTCTGAGCAGTATGACTAACCCGACTCTTGTAGAGAACCTCCGTGAGACCCTGTGACTCGAATGTCTGTGTCTGATTCTGAGAAATCTCGTGTGTGTAACCCTAGCCTACGAGAAGCCTGTGTTGATTTTGGGGAAGAGTCTTTTCTTGTTCGGGAAAGATGAACGAGCCTATGCGAGCATTCCCTGTTCCGAAGCCATGACTGTGAAGCCATCCTGTGATTGCCGAACCAGTTTTTGGAAGGCCTGTGTCTGTTTTCCCATGGGATTGTTGAGACTATGCAATACTGGACTGCGTGAGGTTTGTTGGCCTATGAGAGACTCCCTCCAGGTGAGAGAGTGCGCAGGGGAAGGAGAGAACTCCTGGAAGGAACCCTGTAGCTGCCATAGAGCCTAGAGACTTCCGGTCTGGTCTGTTCCTGTAACCCAAGGTAAGGGAGATTGGTAGTCGAAGGACTGTCCAGGTGACAGGGAAGGTGCATTCTCCTGGGGTGGAACAAGCATGTGGGGAATGAGGGTCTGTGGGCAGTGAGCGTGGGAGATTCCTTGGAGAGAATCCCTTCCTTGTGGTTGTGTGTGTCTGTTTTCCCTGTAACCTCATCCTGAGCCTAGATTCCTTGCCTTGGGGTGGAGCTTAGTCCCATCTCGGGGGTGACCCACTGCTGAGTTGATGAGGAGTGTGGTCTAAGGCTGGGAGGTTCGTGGAAGGCCTGCATTTGGTTGGTGGATCCCACCATTGTTACAAGATAAGTGTCTAACTATGTTTTATCACATTTTATCATGTCTCTACTGTAAATGTTATCATGTTTTCCGCTGTGTATACGAATTAATATGGAATGCTATGGATTGTTTAATTATAGCAGTAATGATATGTTTTACTCTGAGTTAAATGTGTTTATTTTTTTAAATGCATGGGATATATGATATCTGTATGAGCTTTGTACAAATGGTGTGTACAAATGGGTATCAGAGCGCGAGTAAGCCCAGAGTTCCGAAATGGGTGTCCTACAATGCAACAATGAATTTACCAAATCCGCACTAATATTTGGTCCATACGGGTCCAATGTTGAACCAAAAGATTTGATACCAATTTGTGATGTACCCAACTGAGGTTGGGCCATGTTACTACCAAATCGACTAACACATCGATTCAAATGTGAAAATAATGTTCATAATGATATATAGGCATGTCATTATCATTAGTTATGAAGATATCATGAATGCAAACGTTAAAAATGCATAAAAGTAATTAAGCAAACATAAATATATCCATACATATAAATTACAAGGTAAATGTACCATTCTATCACAACATTAAACAATAAATAACACAATGACCAAAACAATTATATTTAAAAATGTTTCACACAATTGACTATAGGCGAAGGACGTTCATCCCAACTGTAGGCTATGCTAAACCAATTCTGTCTAGAATAAGACACCCTCAAGTTGGGGCTATGAGTCTAGAAGGATGGATGAACTCTTATGGGTGTCTACAATCCACTGTAACAACTCAAATACCCACTAAAAAATAGTGACATGATTCCTACAACAATTCCAATTGTCCATATATATTCCCCATTAGTTTTCACAACCCAAGGGATGTTATTTCCTACTTTACACTGCAATCCCTCAAACAATATCCATCCCCTCCAGAGCTCCAACAAAGACCAACCATGAATCTCTCTATTGGGGGATCCAGGAAATCCAGCTGGAACAAGAGTGCTCAATCAAAATTTGGAAATGATCTTCGATAATTTCTTCAACGAGAATCACTCACAAGTATACTAGTCCCATTCTCAATATAGTTACCATCTTCAACAAACTATTTTCAATACTCACTATGGATGGCCACTCTTTTTCAACACTTGAATTTACTTCTTCTCCCACGCTTTCTTGACTCTCACACTTCCCTGAAATAATTTATCGACTCTCACAATTCCCCCATGCTTGCTTGTACTTAGCCCATGTTGTTGTAACTAGGTGAGTTGACTCTATCACCCAACCTCTTATATGAATTCATTGATTGAGTGTTTATTAATTTAAAGGGAGGATTAGATCGTAATGATACATTAAACTAGGAAAATAACATGGTGTTTTTTGCTTGGACCCCGCTTTAGCCCCATCTCTTGTGGAATCATAGCCCCTCCATCTTGTGTCACAACTAGCAATGTATAATTATTAATAATTCATTATACAATTAAATAGATTGGCCCTCGACTATCTTTATCAATATAGTCTCTCTAGCTTGAGACATATTGGTTCACAAGCGTAAATCACATTTGTGCAGTTACATTATAATTTACAGGGATTAAATTTGGGGATGTTACAAGAAATCAAATTCATCAAAGGAGATTAGTAAATTGATTAGAAGTCATTCCTCAACTGGATCTTCCATTTCCATAAACAAGAAGGAAATCCCTCATTTTTTATAAACATACTTTGATAGGAAGTTTTATAGGCCTGTATCCCAGTCCAAAAGCCATGGAAACTTGGGTGACTGAAAAATGGTCTCCCAAGATTAAAGTACATGTATTTTATTTTTCTTCTGGCCATGGCTATTTTTTTTGGTCAATAAAGAAGAGCATGATTTGATATTTTTCTCTTGACCATATTTTATGGGATCCACGGGAATGGATTTGTCCCCGTGGTCCCTAGACTTCAATACAAAAGAAGAAATCGAATGACCCTAGTGTAGATTTGATTTCCTCATCTCCCTCTAATATTTTGGCATGACTGCACTATTAGATATATTGAAAATACACTAGGTAGATTCATTTACCAAGCAAAACTGAAGGAAATAATTTTTCCTATGAAAGAATATGCATGGAGGAAATACATTTTAACTCTAGCTCTATAATGTGTCAGAAAGGATATATTTAAACTACACTAGGTAGATTCATTGACCGAGCAAAACTAAAGGAAATAATTTTTCCTATGTAAGAATATGCATGGAGGAAATACATTTTAACTCTAGCTCTATAATCTGTGAGAAAGGGATACCCGTGGAGGTGAAACTTTCTATAGACTTAAAAAAACTAATAAAATGTTTATACATGATGGTTAAAACATCCCAATGATGTGGTGTTCATAGTTTGAGGGAGGCATAAGATACTTTCTGGCTCAACATGTGACACACACACACACACACACACACACACACACACACACATATGGATCCATATTAACTCTGAATATGTGGATCTATCATGCTACCAGAGGGATCAAGTCCCTCAAATTGAAAAATAGATTTTAAATCCAAAAAACTTGAGCAAATGTTAGCAACCTCGATAGATTTGATACCTCTTGGCACAAGGAGTTAATATGGATCTACCATAGTTTGCTATACAATTAACTTATTCCTTTTCTATTACATATAAAAATCAATATAGTAACATATTAATTAAATTAAATGATATATGATAATAAAAAAAATTAAGTGGAAAAACTTAGCACAATTTAGTTGTTCTTTGGAAAATATGATAATTATCATTGATTTCTATTTAAGAATGGAAGTTAATCATCATTTTTTAAGAAAAACCATGTAAACACAAACTTTTAACTAGTTATAAACATTTTTAAATTTTTCTCCAAAACCAAAATAGTGTTTCAACCTGAATAGTAGATAGTATTCGTTCTGGGTGGAAAATCCTTCCTACGGACTAGCACTAAGGGTTTTATCATGCATGCAGAAATGACCTAAAGATTCTTACTTTTTACCATCATCCCATGCCTAGACCCCCATTACTCATATGTAAATACAAGGCTCAAGAGATTAAGTTGATGTACCTTATTCTTCGTGTTTGATGTCGATCCCTTTTCGCGTTTGGTCGTTCTTTGACTACAACTCTCCTCCCAATGCTAACTTGCATTCACTAAAGAAAAACATAGAACTCCACATGCATTTGATCTATGAACTAATGGGTTAGAGATTTAATCAATCATACAATCAATATTCTAATAATGACAATCTCATATGGCGGGATGGGAAAAGCAATTCTTTTATTAACTTCACAATGATACCTTACAATGATAAAGTCGACCACTGCTCCTCGATCCTGGTCCTGGGCTCTTCTTCCACTGTCTTCCAATTGCTTTTCTCTATACTTCTCTTTGCACAAGGATGGCTAAAGGTTGGGACAAAGGGAATGCTCAATCGGGTATAGTTTCTTTACTATGATTCTCCTCTTCCAAATGGGACCCCTAACCCTTCTTTTATAGGCTAGAATAAGCTAGGTATTTGGTCGAATGTCCAACCATGCATGGCTGAAAGTTTTAGTTAACTCACCCAAAGCTATGTGTTTTTTCAACAAATTTCCTTTTTTTCGTGATTTTGTAGGTACATGTGGGTTGTCTTGGGTCAGCTAGCATGTACACACATGCAGTAATGTAGCAGGGCATGTGTGACTTTATAAAAGGGGTTTTTAAGAAGAGTTGTTCAACAGTGTTTTGACAAAGAAGGAATCTGAGATGGCCTAATGCCAGGTAAGCATGTCTAGTGCAAATTAGGGTTATAATAGATGCCCCCTAATGTGTGAGGTCAGAAGAGCATCTGATGGCCGAAATACATTAACAATCTTCACCGATGTGCCGAACAAGTGAGCCCAGCGACCAAAAATTGGGAGGTGCCGTCTGCAAAATAATAATTGTCTCACCGAGGCGGTCATACCCATGCTCGGGATAAAATAAAATCATGGCTACCAATCAAATACACTGTAGATCCATGTTGTTAGCACCTAAACATGTAGGGGGCTATTTTTCCTAATAGGCGACCCCCTTTGGTGAAAAAATGGCAAGAAATGGAGTAAAAACCCACTTACCCTAAGTTTGGGGCGCAATGCACGTTTCGTTAAGCAGTGGACGAATCTGGGCAGCCAGGATATGCGCGCCCAGATCTATGGGCAAGGTTGGATTCCAGATCCCCTTTGTACCTTTAGGAGGGGTCCAAAATCAAGTATGCAAGTTTGAGTGGCTAGGATCAAGGTGCCTAGATCTACGGCTGAGGATGGATTCCGGACCCCCCCCCGCTATTCTTCCTTTAATTGGGGGGGGTCCGGAATTGGTGGCTTAAGGTGGGTCCCCCTATCACCCCCCTCATGATTGCCTCTACCTTTCATTGTCTACCACTTGTCTTCCACTCCATGTCTCACCTCCACTCAGTGCCATCCTGGACCACCGCATTCTCATTTTAGCATCTTGCCTTTCGACACATGTCCCTCTCCTTTCTGCATCACTCCATCATAAGCAGCATGTCCTCCCTTGACCAATCATGTCCTGTCACCTCCTCATTCGTAAATTCCCCTCATCCCTGCCTGGTCACCGCTCATCCACCACTTCCAATTATGTGCCCCAGTCTTCGCACCAACCTCCACGCCTTATCCATTAGACCGTTCAGCCGATCCAGGTGGCAGCATGAGAGGGTCTCCACATCCCAAGAGTGTAGAGTTGGCCAGGCTGTTCTCAATCCAAAGGAAATAGTTGTTGAGGTGGTTGGTGGTGGTTAAAAATCGTCTCCACCATAAATGGAAAGTCCAGAAAGGACCTGGGACAAGTCATTTCTTTCGCAGGATTTCCAGGATCCTGGTTGAATATGACACAAGCGCACGACCATCCAGAGACTGTAGGTGCAGTCTTCTAGTAAACATACATATGCAATTTTTTTAATGATAAGTCTCGTTTTTGCTGCTATTATTGGCCTTGGGTATATGTAGGCAATTTTTCCATTTTTGTAATCTATCGATGGTAGAGCTAAGCTCCCGACTGTAAATCTTTAACAAAGCCTCTAGTTATCTAGTTATACAATGATAATTTGAGATTTCTTGTTTAATGGCGGCCAACCTTCTCCTTTCCTCGTTCCTCTTAATCTTAAGAGCCTGGGCATGGATTATCCAATTGGTTGTTGTTGTAAATATATGATGTATGTTTAATTGTATTAGTTCTGCAGCGTTTGAGGTTTACTTTGAAGTTTCCCTGGTCTGAGAGGATCTTATATCCGAGACTTTTCCCTTCTTTTCTTTCACTTACTCACCACTATGCAAACTTTCTGGCCTAAGTTGAACCAATACCTTGCATGTCCTTTCTATTCTAGCCTAGTTTTATGAGTGAACGATACTGTTATGAGTTTACTTCCATTCGATCACCCTCTTTTTCAAAAAATTGTGACATAAACTGATGGGTGTCGGCCTCTGCTCCTGCTGCAATCTAGTAGTGACTTCCAACGCCAAAATTTCTGGCGCCATTGCCATGGATGAAGTCAAAAATTTTCCCTGGGATTGAATGACATTGAGCCTTTGATTCTGAAGGTGCATCAGGCATCAGAGCCCTTGAAGATTTCTACTGTGCACTTGGCGACTCCATTGTGATGACACACGTGGTCCCATCCACAGCTACCCCCTAGCTACGCCTGAAGCTAACCCGGAAGTGATTATCAGAAAAGGGAAGGCCTCTCAAGGAGTAACTTCCACCACTGAAACAGGTAATTCTCCACCTCATTCTGTAGAAACTCCATTTTCTTCTTCTCAGCTTCCTAGCAGACCTGTTTCTGAAGTTTCTCGTTTCCTGAATTTTGCGAGTGTTCCTGCTGAGTTTTCTCCTCCTGGTCTGGGATTGGAGAGAGAAATCCTTGTCACTCCCCTCTCCCCTGAAGCTGTACCTTGGCATAGACCCTGGGCCACAGAAGATTTCACCACCCCTCCTCTTGTTACTGTTGCTGCTACTGCACAGAGAGAAGTGTCTGCTGACTCAAGCCCTTTAGCCTTCTCTCTAAACCCCCCATTGTTTCCCCTTCCACCTGGTAGCGCATTCCCAGTTTTCCCTGTTCGAGCTCCTTCTCCTCCAAGTTCTCCCCCACCTAATATTTCTATGGTAGGAGAAAATACCCCCATGACCAGAATGGAGGCTATAATAGCTGCTAGGTATGCTCCCCTTGTGCTACCTCAGCCTCTCAATGCCCTTCCAACAGATGGCTACCTTAAACAACTTCCCAAGTTTACAGGCGAAGGGGAAATAGCTGAAGAAGAACACCTTGAAGCCTTTTATAGCTTCACAGATGATCATTTTATCATGCATGCAGACGTATGGATGAGGATTTTTGTCCATAGCCTTGAAGGCGAGGCTAGAAAGTGGTTTAGGGCCTTGCCTCCTGGATCCATCGATGGGATTGAGGCTTTGGATAATGCCTTTTTGAGACAATGGGGAGACAAAAAAGACTTCATGTATTACATGATAGAGTTTGGGTCTTTGAAGAGAAAGGAAGGAGAGTCTGTCTCTGACTTCTCCAAAAGATTCAATAAAATGTATAATAAAATCCCCGCTGAGATAAAGCCCTCAGAAGCCCTTGCTAAGATCACTTATGCTAGCGCTTTTGATCCTGATTTTTGCCTTCTGTTGAGGGAAAGGAGAGCCACTACTCTGGCTCACATGCAGGATGCAGTCATGGAAGTAGAGTCTAACATATTGGCTGTGGATCGACTTAGGAATAAGGATAACAGAGACATATCCAGGAAGAGACCTGAATCCTCCCCATCCAATTCCTCTCCCCTTCCCCTTCGGACGGATGAGGTAACTAGAATTCTAAAGTCACTTTCGGCTAGAATGGAAAGGTGGGAGTTGGAAGGGAAGCCTATGTACAAAAATCCCCAAAATATTGATAATAGAGGTTTCAGGAGGCATAGTAACAATGTGCCACAGGTTTTTCCAAGGGAACAAAGGGGAAAAGACAGAGAATATCAAAGGATTCAAACTCCCCTCCAAAATAACCTAGTTGCTCATGAGGAAGGAGGGGAGATAGATGAGCTCGATCTTGAAATTCACTGTATTGAAGACACTTTCCCTTTTCCCCATTTGACTCAATCTATATATGAAGAATCCCTTATGAACAGTCAAGTTAATGAATTGGGTAAAGAGGAAAGGGCCAACAACACTCCTAACAGATATCATCTCAGGTCAAAAAAGAAAGAAGGAAATTTTGATAGCCAGGATCAACCCCTCATAGCAGAAAGGCCTGCTAAGCCTGCAACAATCACTACTAAAGAAAAGAAAGCTCAGAATACTTTGCCAGCAACCAAGGAACCTGTCTCTGAGGTAAGGGAAGCTCTTAAGCCTCTTTCCTCCTTTAGTTTTAAGCATGAAATTTAGAATATTAGAATTCCCATACCCCTCTTAGAGCTAGTCAAGAATGAATATTTCAAAAGATCCCTCTCCAAACTGCTACAATCTGAGTCCCCCCAACCTTCCTCAGACTCAGTAATTATTCAAGATGAAAAGACAACCATCATCCTAGGTCCCATGGTAGAAGATAGAGATGATTCATCCCCACCCTTCTACACATCCCTGAACATACATGATAAAGTACTGCATAATTGCCTCATGGATTCAGGAGCTTCCCACAACCTTATGCCCAAAATGGTCATGGAAGAATTGGGACTTGAAGTGACAAAGGCTTATCATGGTCTGTACTCTTTTGATTTGAGGAGGGTGCAATGTCTTGGGGTCATCAAAGACTTGGTGGTATCTTTATTTCAACTGCCAATGAAGAGTGTGGTCATGGATATTGTGGTAGCTGATGTTCCCCCCAAGTTTGGCATGCTTCTGTCAAGATCTTGGATTAAAATACTTGGAGGAACATTATAGATGGATATCACATATGCCACCATTCCATTCTTCAGAGGGGAACACAGGAGATTGTACAGAGAAGCTCAGCTGGCCTACATTGTTAGTGATGAAGAAAACCCCACCAATCATCCCATCTTTGCACTTGACACTGATTTGGGGTCTAGTTTATTGCAGATCACTGAGACTCCTGAAGCTCCTTTAAAGATAAGAAAGAAACCTGTTTTTAATCATGAGATACCTCCTCCAACCACCTCTGTTTGGAAGATGTTCTTCAACGGAGCTTCTTCTAGCGTAGGTGTTGGCGCTCAAGTGGCTTTGGTGTCACCTTGTTAGGAAACCATATCCCTATCATACAAGCTAGAATTTGAAACCACCAACAATGTGGAAGAATATGAAGCTCTTGTTCTGGGTATGAGGTCTGCAAAAGAAATGGGAATTAAGGAGATAGCAGTGTTCAGAGATGTTGAGTTGATAATCCAACAAGTCAGAAATGCTTATCGGGTTAAGAATCCTCAGCTCAGAAGTTACAGAAATGAGGTATGGGTCCTGATTGATCATTTCTTCTCGGCCTTCAACATTTCTTTTATTCCAATAGAGGAGAATACTTTGGCCGATTCCTTAGCTACCTCATCTAGCATATTCAGGATCCCTCTGCCGCCTAAGATCAAATATGAGGTCGAAATAAGATATAGGCCATCCATCCCGGACAATGTCAAGCATTGTAAGGTATTCAAAGACGATATTGAAATCGAAAAATTTCTTCAGTCCGTCGATGAATTTTCTGCATTACACATTGATCAGGACCCTGATCTCGAAGGTGACCCTAACCTTGAGGTATTTTTAAATAAAATTGTTAATCACCATATTGTTCAGTTTCCCAACAATCACATTCCGAAGGGACTAGTCCCTTTAGAAAGTCTGCTCGATGGGAATGATGTGGTAGTAAAGGGTAGGATTTCCATAGGATATGATGATATAGCTGAGTGCAACATTGGCACACAGGAGGAGCCTAAGTTTGTCAAGTTGTCAAGCAGCCTGACCCAAGAACAGAGGGTTGAATATACTGAGTTATTAAAAGAATTTTCTGATGTGTTTGCATGGAGCTATGAAGACCTCAAGACATATGACACAACTTTCATTGAGCACAAGATCCCACTAAAGGAAGAGGCTAAGACATTTAGGTAGAAGCTAAGACAGATAAACCCCATGTTGCTTCCTGTCATGGAGAGAGAGGTGAATAAGTTGTTAGATGCCCAAATCATTGTCCCCTTGAGATATTTTGAGTGGGTGGCCAATTTGGTTCCCATGAGGAAGAAAAGTGGAGAAATCAGGCTCTGTGTTGATTTCAGGAACCTGAACATGAGCTCAAATAAAGACAACTATCCCTTGCCCAACATGGAACACATATTGCAGAGGGTAATTGGTGTATCTAGGATATCCATGATTGATGTTTTTTCTGGCTATAATTAGATATCAGTCATACCTGAGGACAGAGAAAATACAACCTTCACCACTCGGGGCACATTCATGTATGCAAAAATGCCTTTTGGACTAATGAATGCAGGAGCACCATTTCAATGAGCCATGGACATAGCCTTCATCGGGGAGAAAGATCAATTTGTGGTGATCTATCTGGATGACATTACAGTCTTCTCTAGGTCTAATAAAGAGCACTTCTGTCACTTAAGGAAAGTTTTCTTGAAATGTCGAAAGTTTGGCCTTTCCTTAAATCCCAAGAAATCTTTGTTTGCTATGAAAGAGGGGAAGTTGTTAGGCCATATAGTATCAGCAGAAGGAGTGATAATTGATCCCAGCGGGGTAGAGGCAATTCAGACCCTGTCACTTCCCAGGTCTAGAAAGGAAGTTCAGGCTTTTTTAGGGAAAATTAACTTTCTGAGGAGGTTCGTCTCAAATTTTGTTGAGGTGGTGAAACACATCACAGCCATGCTCAGAAAGGGAAATGAAGTAAAATGGACTGCTGAACCTAGGGAATATTTTATCCAAATAAAGAAGGCATTGACTGAGGCACATGTGCTGATCAGTCCTGATTATTCCAAGGATTTCCTAATTTTTTCTTTTGCTTCTTTTGATACAGTAGTAGCAGTCTTATTGCAGAAAAATGAAGCAGGGCGAGAGAAACCCATTTATTTCTTTAGTAAGGCATTAAGAGATGTAGAATTTAGGTACAAGATCAAGGAGAAACAAGCCTAAGCCTTGGTGAAAGTTCTCAAATCTTTCATAGTCTATGTCCTGCACTCAAGAGTGACTGCATATGTTCCTTCAGCCTCTATGAAGGACATCCTTGTACAACCTGACATAGATGGGAGAAGAGGTAAATGGATTGCCAAGATCCTGGAGTTTGACCTGGAGATTAAGCCCACCAAGTTGGTAAAAGGGTAGGGTTTAGCCAAGCTACTAGACGAATCCAATTGCAAGGCCTTGGGGGTTAGCTTCATCAATTCTTTCTCAAAAAATAAGCAAGATGAGTCGTCTAACAAGAACCCTCAGGGTGGCTTATCACTAGCGGAATGCACCTGGTACAAAGACATTTTATACTTTCTGCAAGAATTGAAGCCCCCTGATGGAATGGGAAAAAGAAAGGCAAGATATTTAAAGCTCAAGGAAGTCAGATATTTCCTTATTGAACAAGCCTTGTACTGGAGAGACCCTCTAGGGGTGTTTCTGAGGTGATTGAATCCATAAGAAGCCCATAAAGTTATGTTTGATTTCCATAGCGGCCTTTGTGGGGGGCATCATTTCTGGAAGACCATAGCCCACAAAATTCTCAGGGCTGGGTACTACTGGCCCACTTTATTTTATGATGTCTGCAAAGAAATCAGATCTTGCATCAAATGCCAAAAGTTCTCAGGAAAGAAGCAACTCAAATCTCTGCTACTAAAGCCTATAGTAGCTTCAACACCCTTTCAACAGTGGGGGTCAGACTTTATTGGAGAAATTCATCCTCCTTCAAGTGGCCAGCACAGATGGATCCTGACTACAAAGGACTACTTCACCAAGTGGATAGAGGCTGTCCCCACCAGGAGTGCTTCACATAAGTTAACTATCAGCTTCCTGGAGGACATCATAGCCAGATTTGGCTGTCCCAGCAGAATTGTCACCGATAATGCTGCTTCTTTCAAGTCTGAGCCTCTGGTTAAGTTCTGTGAGAAGTTTGAGATTTCACTAATTCACTCCACTCCTTATTATCCTCAAGGAAATGGACTGGCATAATATTCTAATAAAAGCCTGATCAAGCTCATTAAAAGATTATTGGAAGACAATAAGAGGGCCTGGGATTCAAAGATAAATTTTTCTCTATGGGCTGATCGAGTGACAATGAAGAAGTCCCTGGGAACCTCACCTTTTCAAATTGTTTATGGGACAGAGGCTGTTTTTCCCACTCAACTTGCTTTACCTGTAGCGAAATTCTTTCAAGATCATGAAGGAGAGCCAGACCATATGGTCAGAAGAATTCATCAAGTGACAGAACTGCAACAAATCAGGGAGCAGGTAATGGACAGAGCTTTCAATCATCAACAGAAGATCAAGAAGCCCTTTGACAGGAAGGTCAGGAAGAAGGAATTTGAGATGGGAGATTTGGTGCTTAAGTGGGATGCACCCATGCAGGACAGGGGCAAACAAAACAAGTTTGACACCGTCTGGATTGGGCCCTTCAAAATCTCTGAAGTATTCTCGAACAACACCTACAGGTTGCAGGATTTGGAGGGCGAAGAAGTTTTTAATGGCCCAATAAATGGGCATTTCCTGAAGAAATGTTTTTTTTGAGCCTAAGCAACTCCTCTGTTTTTGTAAATATTGTTTTCTATTTATCTTCGGCTTAATAAATGACTCCATAGCCCAACAACAAGGCACTGGAACTCCATAATGAGTTCTTAGAGCATCACAGGAACGACTCTATCCCCCATGGAGCCTAATGTTAGCACCTAAACATGTAGGGGGGTATTTTTCCTAATAGGAGACCCCCTTTGGCAAAAAAATGGCATGAAATGGAGTAAAAACCCACATACCCTAAGTTTGGGCCGCAATGCACATTTCGTTAAGAAGCAGACAAATTTGGGCAGCCAGGATCTGCGCCCCTAGATCTATGGGCAAGGTTGGATTCCAGAGTCCCCTCGCCTTTCTACCTTTAAGGAAAAGGGGGGGTCCGGAATCGAGCACGCAATTTTGAGTGGCTAGGATCAAGGTGCCTAGATCTGCGGCTGAGGATGGATTTCGGACCCGCCCTGCTATTTTGCCTTTAATGAGGGGGGGGGGTATGGAATTGGCGACTTAAGGTGGGTCCCCCTATCACCCCCCTCACGATTGCCTCCACCTTTCATTGTCCACCACCTATCTTCCACTCCATGTCTCACCTCCACTCAGCGCCATCCTGGCCCATCGCATTCTCATTTCAGCATCTTGCCTTCCAACACTTGTCCCTCTCCTTTCTGCATCGCTCCATCATAAGCAGCTTGTCCTCCCTCGACCAATCATGTCCCGTCGCCTCCTCATTCGCTGATTCCCCTCATCCCTTCCTGGTCACCGCTCATCCACCACTTCCATTTATGTGCCCCAGTCTTCACACCGGCCTCCACGCCTTATCCATTAGACCATTCAGCCGATCCAGGTGGCAGTGTAAGAGGGCCTCCATGTCCCAAGAGTGCAGAGTTGGTCAAGTCGTTCTCAATCCCAAGGAAGCAGTTATTAAGGTGGTTGGTGGTGGTTAGACATCGTCTCCACCATAAATGGAAAGTACACAAAGGACCCGGGACATGTCATTTATTTCGCAGGATTGCCAAGAGCCTGGTTGCGTCTGACACAAGTGCATGGATGTCTAGAGACTGTAGGTGCAGTTTGCTAGTAAACATGCAGACGTAATGTTTTTAATGATAAGTCTCATTTTTGCTTATGTTATTGGCCTTGGGTATATGTAGGCAATTTTTCCATTTTTGTAATCTATCGATGGTAGAGCTAGGCTCCCGACTGTAAAGCTTTAACAAAGGCTCTGGTTCTCTAGTTGTACAATGATATTTTTAGATTTCTTGTTTAATGGCGTCCAACCTTCTCCTTTCCTCATTCCTCTAAATCTTAAGAGCCCAGGCATGGATGATCCAGTCGGGTGTTGTTGTAACTATATGATGTATGTTTGATTGTATTAGTTCTGCAACGTTTGAGGTTTACTTTGAAGTTTCCCTGGTCTGAGATTATCTCATATCCAAGAATTTTCCCTTCTTTTCTTTCACTTACTCACCACTATGAAAACTTTCTAGCCTAAGTTGAACCAAGACGTCGCATGTCCTTGCTGTTCCAGCCCAGTTTTTTGAGTGAGCGATACTGTTCGGAGTTTACTTCCATTCGATCACCCTCTTTTTGAACAAATTGTGACATAAACTGATGGGCATCGGGCTCTTCTCCTACTACAATCCAAGAGTGACTTTCAATGCCAACACATGTCATATAACTATATAAAGTGTAGCTGTGAGCAATACACAGCGGAGCTACATCTCGAAATCAAAATTATATACGTGTAGAGTATCCATATTCTAGAAGCTGATAAGGCCTAATGGTTGGATATGAGGTCTTTAGAGCTCAAGAAACAACTTCAAAATCTTCAAAACTTGGGTAGGAGTGTAATATGAGTGTATGACTTCACTACCTAGAGGTATTTGATGGCTCGTCGGTCATGGACTAGAGAATCTTGATGATCAGACTGAAGGCTTCATTGAGTTCAAACAAAGACTTGATTGGATGTTTAGGATGGTCGGGCATGAGGGCAAGAGACAAACTGCAGAGTGGCCGACTCAGGCTTGGTAAAAAATTCCCTTAGATAATAGCATGACAAATGATGAGACTCAGGCATCATGGAATTAACATAAGTTTACGAGGCAGGAGGCAACGCAAAATATCCATATGTTTGGAAGAATAACCAAACAGAGGAGGACACATCTCTATGTAGCGAGAATAACTTCCTAAGGTTGTATTAAATTCCAAAGTTTGACAAACAAACGGATAAATGTGCTTTATCCAAGGGCGACTCATTATGCTGCCAATAAAGAAAATACTTTTCCCTTCCTCTTTTTGGGTTATATTTGATTTTTTTGTCTTTTTCAATAATTTTGGAAAAAGAATAAAAGAATGTTACTTTACAAAGGAGGAATGAGAGTTGTAAACATACAAGTTCAAGGCACAGGGACAATACTGATGTTCAAAGAAAGGACACTCGGGAAAAACCTCCAGGGGCCAAAGGTGTCAAGACGCAGAGGAAAAGCGCTACAGGGCTTGCGTATAAGGCATGCTTTAGATGGTTCAGTTGAGAGCAACATGGAGCTGACATTAGGCCGAAGACGCGTGTATGCAAATGCGATTAATAAAACAAACGATGGTAATGTCCTTCAATGTGAGTTTAATGAGCCCAGAGAAGGTAATCTCGGCGGTTTTTCATATTTAGAGAGTCTAAAAAATGTAAAAGGAGACTCCACTGGGGTAGCTTTTTCGAAGGTAGTCTAGTCGGTTCGAAAAAGGGGTAAATTAGCACTGAAAAGATGTCTATTCAAAACCATTTTAACAAGTGTGATAAAGACAATATCACTCGACCATTTTTTCATTTTTAAGGAGTTCGAAAAAAGATTAACTATGGACTCTGTCAAGAATGTTCTTCTGGACCATTTTAACGAGTGTGAAAGAATAAGGTCACTCGATGATCTTTTCAATTTTAGGGAGTCTGAAAAGAGCTTAAATATGGACTCCGTGGGGGTTCCTTTTTCTTACATTTAGTCCCTCAGGCCCGAAAAAAGGGTTAAAATGATACCTGAGAGTACTCTTCTAGAGAACTGAAGTTCCTTAGAGTATACCTTTGTTCGTACAGTTGACTTTCCGGACCGAAAAAGGGGTAAACTACCATCGGATAGACGTGACTTCAAATTTCAGTTTAACGAGCATGACAGGTCACAAGATCGCTCGACAATCTTTTCATGTTTAGAGGGTCTGAAAATGGCTTAAAAGAAGACCCGTTATGTTTTTTGGGAGTCCCGAGGGTGAGGTCAAGAGTGAAAAGGAATCATGCAAATGAGGCTCAAACTCATAATTAGGAAAAACAAAAAGGATTCCCAAGCATACATTCATTAGTGACAACATGGACACCATAACACAACTAGGATCTACCTAGGGTGTCCATGTTCCAGTAAGCTCTACCACCAAATCGCGACACTTCTAAAGAAGCAATGATGGTTCCGTGTCGCAACCTGATGGGATTGATCCTATGGTAAAGGGATAAAGACAACGAGATACAAAAGTCGGGGTGGAAACCTAACCTATATGCTCAAGTTGATCATCTGAGGTTTTTCCCATAGACCATCAAAAGTGACCCAAAACTCCAAAAAAATGTCCTGATACTCGATCATAACCTTCCAACGCAACTCCTGAATCACTCTAAATGGTTTTCAATTTAAAGAAAATGATAATGGGGGAAAAAAAAGTGACAAAAGGGGGCCAAAAAGTCTATAAATAGAGGCTGGTAGCTCATTATCACCATTGCTGATTTGGAAATTGACTCTGGAGCAAAAAAACCCCTTTGATAAAAGTGGTGATTCCGGGAGCTACAGTGGACGAAATGACCATCCCTCTAGACCAAGTAAGTATAAACTCTTTCCTCTTGCAATTTAAATCTTTATTTATGCTTTTAGTTTCAAGTTTTGGGGGGGTGTCAACCTTCAAAAGGTTGGCCCTAGGTCCACGTGGGCTGTCTTATGACAAACCGCGTGTACACCCGGGCAGAGGAAAAACTGCATGCGTGTACACGCGACTATCATCATTATAGCCTGCGTGGACCCTTTATTTAATGATTTTTTTTTTTTAAAAGCAAGGGTTAACCCTCCTGAACTTGGTGTTTTGCAGGATGTATGTTCACTGGAGGGAAAAAGAGCATGACGAGATTAGTGAGTTGGTCAGGGAAGACCCCAATGCTTTTGTTGCCTTAATGCAATGTGGGTTTCTCAAGTTCTTCCTATGTCCTTTTATGCGGGCACAACCTAGGCTACTGAATGCCTTGGTTGATTATTGGCATCCTGATGCAGAGGCCTTTATGTTAGAGGGGCAGTCACTAGTGCCTACTATAGAGGACATATATTTTTTGACTGGCCTCTCTAGGAGAGGGGAACCGATCAATTTTCGGACTCCTTCGGGACCTCATAACATATCGGAATTTATAGGACTTTATTGTGAGGCTAGTACAGACCGATAGAGCTCACATGTGCCCATAAGCAAGATCATAGATTTATCACTGCAGGCGATTGTGTTTCTTATTGGGTAGATGACTGGTTCTGCGGCTCTACATCAGGCGTCCCATGCACATATGAACTGTGCAGTCCAGTGCTTAAATTCACAGATATTTGACTGGAGCACTACACTGCTAGATTGTATGAAGAGGAAATTGACAGATTGTCGGTCATGGATGCAGAGGAACTTCAGGTTTGGGACGATTCTATGCTCTTTCTTCTTTGAAAGAGTTCCTAGTTTCAATCCTCGAGTGGTGGTACGAGGAAATCGGGCCTCTCTTCCTGTGGTTTGTAGATGGCCAATGTTACTGCCACAATAGGGTGGTGGAAGGACCAATGAGTCCTTTGATGACGATTTCTTTTCTTGGTTGTCACGATAGATCCCAGTCATAGAGGATTACCCTTATGCTGGGATTGATTTCTCGAGAGATCCTGAGATACTGGTACCTCCTGGTGAGGAGCGAGGAGAGATGGGTAAGTTTGCATCATTTTTTTTTTTTTTTGTGAAACATANCATATATCATTTTTTTTATACCAGAGTATTTGACAGATATGTGTTTATTATGTGTAGATGTGGGACCAGTGCGACCTGCGGATTACGTGAGGAACAAGCATCGTCCTCAGCCAGGGGCTGCACCTACCGCCACAGGGGGACCAAAAACAGTAGGAGAGATTCTAGCCGGTGAGGCTGAGAGGGTTTTGAGACGAGTCGAGTGAAACTTTACCTCGCTCAACTGCACAGTCCCTATGGCAGAGATTGAGGATCTGCCACCATCTATGTAGCCTCATGTAGTGGGGGCACCACAGACGTGGGTCCGACTGTTTCGGCGTTTGACAAACGTTGTTGATCATTACAACATGGCCCACAGGCCCTGACCTTAGTTAGTCTAGACTTTTCACGTGCCGAGAGCACTACTTGTATATATGTTTTGAGGGCATAAGCCCCATGACTCGTTACTGGTCATACTTTTGAGGCGCTTGCGTCCACATATGTACTCTGATGATTATGATATTATATATGGATTTTTATATCTTTTTGTGTCTTATGGATCTTATTTTCCTTTAAAAATGTATTTACATGTTTATGTGTGTGTCTTTTTATATGTGTGCGAGATGCCAGTCTAAAATTTGATTAGCTAGAGTATCTGTAATTTGGTTTAATCTCGTAGGAACATGAAAATATGTAATATAATCAAATCTTCATTCTAAGAGACGTACCCTAAGGAATCGTTGGTGTAAAGTCGGATCATGAACACGGTAGACTCTATTTAACTGAGACAAAACCAGCTTAGCATCTAAATAGACCCAGAGACGAGAGATACCAAATGACAGGGTGTCACGAAGCAACTCAATAACTGCACTATACTCAGCGACATTGTTTGTGGTGTCACCTAAGAATATACCTCCAGAAGATAAAAATTGGCCTCGAGGTGTAAAAATTACCCAAGTTTTGGAGGTAAGCCTCCAAGTGTGCCGGCTAGCACCGTCTGCGTACCCAATGAGCACCTCTGATTCACTTGACATCTGTTACAGTGACAAAAGATAACATCGAAAATGACACGTCCATAATACTAAAAGAAAATAGAAAGTAATAGTACAAAGACTATACATATGTTACAAAAAGTTACCCAAGGTGACCTACCTATGAGTAATACTTCTTGAGGTAGAGTCCATTTCTAGGCTCTGCCAAAGCATTTCCCTCAAATTTGACTAGATGATAAGCGCCCTTTTTTAGAACCTCTTTTATGATGAAAGGCCCGAACCACATGGGTTTGAATTTTCCTACCCCTAGGGGGTCGTTATCTTGGTCATAGACTAGGACAAGGTCACCTTCAAAACAAATCTGAGGATGAACGAACCGATCATACTGACACTTGACTATATGTTTGTGAGCCTCGTTGGCCAGGGAGGTATAATAACCATTCTTCAAGTGGAGAAGTGTCTGGAAATAACTGTACTACCAACTTTAGTGACAGGATCTGACATTCGATTGGCAAGACTGTTTCCAACCCATAAACGAGTTGAAAAGGTGAGAAATTGGTTGCAGTCTTAACAGAAATTCGGTAAGCCCATAATGCTGAGTATAACATCAAATGCCAATTTGACTTGGCTGAGTTGATCATTCGCTGTAGGATGGTCTTAAGAGATTTATTTATAGCTTCCACCTAACCATTTTCTTGGGGGTAGTAGGGTGACGGATTTTCTTGTCGCAACCCAAGCTTTGATGTTAACTCGGTCATCATTTGGTTCTAAAAGTGACTACCATGGTCAATGACAATCTCTCTCAGGACACTGAACCTTGCTATTATCTGGTTGAATAAAAAGAGAGCTGCAGTCTCTCCATCATCTTTAAACGTTGGCATAGATTTGACCCACTTCGTGAAGTAGTCTATGGCTACAATGATATAACGATGCCCCCTTGTTGAAGGAGGGTTTGATGTAGTGTAATCAATCCCCCACTTGGTGAAGGGACCAACTATGATGATAGGAAGCATGGGAGAGAGATGTGCCCTCATCTTCCGAGAGAGGATCTGACACAGGTGGCACTTCTTGACCGATTCGATACAATCTTTGATTACTGTTGGCCAGAATTAACCTGCTCGTAAAATATTTTGGGCTATTGCCAACCCAGAAAAATGACCACCACATGCTCCGGTATGGAAATTGTTAAGCACGATAACTGCTTCTTCGTGAGTGAGACATTGGTGCAGGATGCAGTCTACACCTCTTTGATACAACGTATCATCGAGTATGAGATAATTCTTGGCCTTGATGGCGTATATGAAAATTATCATCACAAGAAGTAGAGGTGGGGCACTTCAAAGTCTGGAGATAGATAAGTATATCTTCGTACCAGGGATCCGAAGATGTGATCAAAAACATATCTCCTATGATAGGAGACTCTTCAGGCACAACATCACCTGACTCAACCAAAAGTTCAAAAATAAGTTCTGTGAAGACCAGTGAATTTTTGGATTTCGCTGAAACGAAATCTAAGTGAAATTCCTAGAGGATGACTATCCATCTACTAATCTTTCCGCTTATTACCCATCGTGTCAACATGTATTGAAACATATTCACAATGGCAATGACGGTGGTCTTGTGAAACAAAACATAATGACGAAATTTTTGAACAACATGGACTACTGCCAATGAAAGTTTTTTGATATGAGAATAATTGAGTTCCAGTCCGACTAGGCCTCGGCTCAGGTAATATATCACATATTCAGAGAAAAAATCATCTTCCTGAACTAAGACCATGCCGATGGTTGACTCTGCTACATCCAGGTATAATAAGAAATCTTTGTTATAGTTAGGTGGCCGAAGCAGAGGGGCAGTTGTGAGGGTATGTTTCAACGCTTCGAAAGAGAATTGAGAGACATCATCCAAAT
Source organism: Picea engelmannii (assembly GCA_009831015.1). Taxonomy (NCBI): domain Eukaryota; kingdom Viridiplantae; phylum Streptophyta; class Pinopsida; order Pinales; family Pinaceae; genus Picea; species Picea engelmannii. Next base: position 1,150,067 of record ML787349.1, on the reverse strand, counting down.
AAAAAGGAACATCTTTCTTCTGTAAGTGCATAAAGTTGTTTGTGATATTGACATAGTTAGCGATGAAACGCCTTAAAAAATTCACCTTGCCCTGTAGACTCTGAAGTTGAAAGATTGTGCGTGGGGGAGGCAACTGAATTATTACCTCAACCTTGAGAGGATCGACCATGATCCCTGTTGTTGACACTATGAAACCTAAAAAATGTCCTCATGTTATGCAAAAGCTGCACTTGTTTGGATTCAAGCGAATCCGGAAGTAGCGATATCACTCAAAGATAATTCAGAGGTGTGTGGGATGATCTGTTCTCTTGTGAGATCGAGATGCTAAATCATCTAAATAGGCCTTGACTATATGCTTGAGATCATGGAAAGAAAAAGACATGGCCCATTGAAAGGTCACTCCAACATTTTTTATACCAAAGGGCATCTTACGATATGCGAATGTACCCCATGGACAAAGGAATGTTGTTTTGCGATGGTCTTCGGGTTTGATTTGTATTTGATTATATCCCAAAAAACCATCCATGAAAGAGAAGGCCTTGAAACCTGCACATTCATCAATTATCTGGTCGATGAATGGTGTGGGAAAATTATCTTTTGGGAAGGCCTTGTTCAAATCATGGAAGTCCGTACATACACGAATCATGCCCTATTTCTTATTGACCAGCACAGGATTTGACACCCATTGGGTCAAATGGATAGGATAGATAAAATCGTCTTTTAGTAGTTTCTCAACTTCAACCTTAATGGATGTTTCTTTCCTGGGATTAACTGGATGAAGCTTCTAAAGAACAGGCTTTTCATCTGGATAAGTTGTGATTTCATGTTCGACTATTTTTGGATCGATGCCTGGCATTTCCTCGTAAGACCAGGCAAAAACGTTGCAAAATTATTTAAATAGATCTGTGTAAATTTGAATCTCTCTAGGGGAACAGTCAGCTCCGACGAAAACATTCTCCATGATGCCAGGGGTTCTGGAGATATTGATCGGTATGGTTTCAATGATAGTTTCCATATTACCCTCAGCACAAACCTAATGTGTATCTAAGGGATTAATAAGACAAGACCTATCTCCAGTCATAGTCAAGGTGAATTCTCCGGCTTCGATTCTACTTAACTCTGGGAGGAACTATGATTTGTGATGGAGATTGTCCCAGGGTTTGTCCAAACTAGTCATTGCTTCAATTACTTCTTCGTTGGAGGGCAAGACTAAGTCTAATGAATCAGTGTCAGCGAGAGAACCTTTAGTCCAAATAGGCTCTAGAGTCGGATCTAACTCTTGTTCAGAAGTTGGATCTGTGTCTTCCGAAGCTTGCTGGACTAAAGAGTACGCTACTTCGACTGCGGATAAGGGCATGGAGATGCCCGAGTGCCCTGTCCCTTCCATCGTGGTTGATGGGGAAGGACGTATCCACGGATCGTTGGAGTAGGTCGTGCGAAATTATGAAACTTGGAAAATCTCAACCTTATGGTGGTCGGATATGAACTTGACATTGCCTTGAGGGGGCGGGTAATCGAAGGTACCCATCAAAGATGGGCACAAACCAACCCCTATGTTGACTACGCCTGGTTGGGGATTATCAATCATTGGGACCGCGGATACCCCCAATGAAGGGTTAGGTCTGGAGAAAGACAATTGATCAATGGTCACAATCCGGTCCTCATGTGGAAACAAGACCCGGAAAACTATAGCAACCATTGCTTGCATGGCGCAATTCCACCTCCTTCCTAAAAATAGATTGTAGTCGAGGGACGCGTCAACTAATTCTACCTCGACGCACACGGTCTTCCCTCCTAACTGCATGGGGAAAGAGGGAATGATACCATGTGGTCGGAATGAACGACCGTTGAAAGCAGTGAGAAGAGTAGGTTACAGAGACAAAACGGGCCGGCCAATGGCCTTCCAACATGCCAACGACATAATGCATGTTGAGGCACCCTCATCAGCCACCGTGCAGAAAATATTTCTAGTAAACATTTTTGTGGGGTGAGCCACTACTATCGGAAATGATACGTGGTAAGGCAGACGAGGTTTTAAGTCGGTTGTATCCAGCATGATTGTACCCAGATTACAAGTCTCGATAGATCCTATAGTGGCTAACAAAGCTTTTCTCTAGGAAAGGTAGCTTTGGAGGACCTCCAAAGAGAACATCGCACAAGGGGATGGAGACAAATCCTCCACCACAAAATAGTTCTAGGTGGCCCTTGCATTTGGGTTGTGAGAAGCTTTTTTGAATATGCCTTTTGGGATGCATGTCATTGTTTCACCCAAAGTCTTCTTGATCTGGAGAGGAAGAGATGGGAGTTCGACTTCTTTTCCCTTCTCGAATGTTCTTGGTTTACTGTAGTCATGCGCTCTAGTCAATATAAAAGAATCACCCTTCATCATATACACATTTGCAGATGCGGGATTGTTCAAAGATGGAGAGGGTCCTTGATTTCCCCCTTCCATGCTTGTAGAGGCCTGGGTTAGGTTTTTCCCATGTTGAAATGGATTGGTTAACACAACAGGCTGTTGCTGTGTCAAACTTTTGCCCCTTTGCAAGCCGAGGACAATGGTGGGTCGGGTGGTCTTCCACGCCTTCCGTTTCTCAGTGTTTCCCCCACCAGCATTATTAGTGGGTTTCTTATCCCCCTTACCCTTCTTTTGTTGTTTTTTATTTCCTTCAGGCTGCTGTGTGGCCTTTGGATTTGTCAATTGCACTATGTGTACATCTGATGTTTTAGTAGGGGGAGCAACCAAAACAGTAGTTTGGCTAGCCCCTGTGTGTTGTATAGACAATTGCTGCAATTGCTTCGTCAGTTACTTAGCGGGCTTTGTTTGTGTTGAACCAATAATACCATTGGCATGTGGTCCAACGCTCTGTTTGGTTTTATCAAGTATTGAGCGTGGCACATCTAGAAAGATCTCGTATAATAAACCAGACTGAGAATAGATTAGCTCAAGATGTTGAGCTCTCATGATGACATCTTCTTCGGAAAACACTCCCGATGTTGCGACGTCTTTGGATAATTGTGGGACCAAAGACTTAAGGAACCACTCAAGCAGAAATTCTGGTGGGACTGACACCTTAATTAAACTCTTCCAACATCTCCATTCTCAGATGTGATCATAGATATGGTCCGCTTTTTTCTATGTGAAATTGGCCAGCAATTCTATGCTAGCATCGTATCTCACAGGTAATTGGAAATGGTTTAGGAAAGCCATTGCCAATTTGCCGAAGGAAGAGTATCTTGAGAGGTAGAGCTCAATGTACTATTTCGTGGCACTCCCTATGAGAGTACGTTGAAACAATCACAACTGTACGGAGTCGTCTTTCAACGAGTTATATGAGCACCAAAGATGGAAGGTGGTCACATGATCTCCTGGATCTTCGTTAGGATTGGCCTCAAACTTTGGTATGTCTGAAGGTAACTTCATCAGCATAGGGGGCCAACACAGATCGTGACAGATAGGGTCATTCAACAACCTTGTCAAGTCTGACAAATGCAAGGTTACCAGGAAAGGTAGTTTGGGTTGTTGGTGATAGCCATGGAAAAAGGGACCTGGAGTTTGACTGGCACCAGGTTGCCAGGAAAAGTTCGGTTGCTGGCCTGGGTTCTGGTAAAAACCATGGCCATGACCAGCATATGGGTTCTGCGTGTGAGGAGACATCATCGACTGATTCCCAAAATATGACGTAAATGGTTGGGTGTGCATTACATTCGGAGGACTTTGGGAAGGGTTGCCCCATGTCGATCCCATGGGGATAGGCATAGTACATTGTCCGGGGTTCCATTGGTTTTGAAAATAATTTCCCTAGATCAACATTCCTGACGAGGGAACTGATCCCTGCCAAGAATTACAAGGCCCTGATGTGGAAGAAGTTCCTGGGTTTGCCCCCTATGCAGGAATAGTACCCTGCATAGGAATAGGTTGTCCGTAATTGGGATTGCCCCCAGTCGGGAAAGCAACTGACGAGAAAGCGTTGTTACCAAATGCATTGAACAAAGAAAATGGTGTCGAACCTACTGGCATATTATGAGAAGGTGGTCCTTGACTCCTTGCTCCAAATAAACTATGGTGTGTAGGTGGCCCGACGGATTGCTGGTGGGTGCCACTGAGAGAAGGGGACGAATGAGGTATATGACCTCCCCTATAAGGGAAAGTGTTAAAAGGAGATGAATTTCCCCCCATGTGGCCTTGCAGAGGAGCGTTAGAGATCCCTGCCCCCATACCTAAAGTCTGTGAAGTGGAGTAGGAAAGTATAGGACTTTTACCTGAGCTAGGCATCCCGTATGAGAATGGAGGGCTTGTCGCACTCGGTGTGAAAGGGGCTGTGGTCATTTCCATAGAAGGGATTGGAGCACTGTTTGAGGTAGATGCGGTCGAGACAATGGTGGCTCAGACTGGTGATGGTGGGTTAGGAGGTGGAAACTCTCCTGTGGTGACAACCATAGTGGGAATTGAAGAATTCCCAGAAGAAGTGACAACATTTGTTTCCATTTCTATGTGCGACACTGTCTGGCACTCGTAAGGGTGAATCGGTACGATGATGGGTGCCAAAAGATCAGTGGTTGGGGTTTTGGATGGACCAAGATATTTCGCTCCAAATTCTAAAATGGTCGTTTCCTCCGGATGTTGGTCGGGTACAATTTTTTGTGACCGGGTCGCTTCAAAAGACCCTTGTTGGTCTAGCTTTCACCTTAGTGGTGGCGGAGGTGGCTCTAGTGTAACTGGTGATAGGCCCAGAATCCTTCATGACCAACGGAGCTCGTGATCCTCCACTGTGTGATAAGATCAAAGACAACCTAGGGCTTTCTATTCATTCAAAAAACAACACACACTAAAAAGGTCCCTCTAAGATAAAACAAGCAAACACTAAACTAGTTGGAAAAATAGTTACAACAACCAACATTAGAGAAAATTACCGGTGCAAGTGCAACTCGAACATGGAATCACCCTCCAGGTATAATCTGCAAACCATGGCCCGATGTTTATCCTAGGTACCGCAGTATACCCTCGTAGTCACCTGTGTATGTCTCTAAAAAGATAGGCAACTAGGTTGCCAGCGCGCGAACAATCACCAGGTGGGTACAATCGAAAGTCGGGTAGACCACAATGAGCAGGGTATCAAGCCCGAAACCTGTCAAGGGTATCAAAAGAAAGTGGTCCAGAGGACAACTAAGGACCTCGAACAGATTCGAGACCCATGAATCTCCATGGCAAATGCAATCGACGGAATCCCAAGACAAGCCCTCTATATGTGTTCTCCACTACGATTGGTCCAGTTTTGGAGGGGTTATCTCCACTACCTTTCCGCATGCGACCTCGTGTTTAGCCCCTATGTTAGAGGAGGGTCCTAGATAACTTTCATGATACTGGACTTTGACACTCCCTAACTCAGACTCCAATGTTTGATTTAATGGCCTTGAAGAGTTTCCTCTCCAACCTAATTCAAGGCCCTAACCCTAAACTAGTTGGTTGACCCTACAAACATAAAAAGTCTAATGAATTTTAGATTTAGCATTAATTTTTATGGTTTTTCTTAAGTCAAAGGTTATGAAAGTGAAACTAGTGATGTTTGAAAGACGAAAGCAAAATAAACAGAAAGCTGGAAACAAAAAACCTTCACTTAACTCAAATCTTAAACAACTTTTCAAACTTAAATTTTTTCTAAGATCTTTGAACAACAAACTCAAAGAAGGTTTTCACTCGACTACGAGCTACTTATGATCTAAATAAACCGTCAAGAACTTATGAAAGCAAAGACTTTTCCATGGTTACTAATGCAAAACAACACTATTTAACCAAACAAAGAAATATATATATATATATATATATATATTTTTATTTTATTTTATTTAAATGCTCACAAAGAAAAAAGAAAAAATATAAACAAGTAAAAACCAAGAAAAATTCTGGCCTAAGCGCAGATCGCAAAGAGTCACTTTAAAAATCACACATAAGTAAATTAAAATTGGACTCTCACACTTGTTTGAAAACCTTATAAAAGAAAATTTTGAGGAAAACTTCTTAATGATTAAGAAAGCTATTGTTGTGATCAAACCTAATTTACCGACTGCTATGACAGAGACCCAAAAACCTGAGAGGTATAACTCTTGTCAAAGGAAAGGATGACTGCCTCACCTTCAAAAAATAAATTTTCTCAACAAGCACATTGCTGACAGTTCAACAACAAGCGTGTGCACGCGAGCTGTGTAAATTCAGAGCATGTGTACATGTGTGCTGGGGTTATATAGGCCGCATGTATCTCTGAAACTCTGAGACAAATAAAAATCCAAGCAATCCATCCTAGGCAGAGACTACTGGTATTGAGAACCAAGATCTCTTGAAGACTCAGACACTTACTTTAACAGAAAAAAGAAAACAATTCAAGGAAAACTTCATAGAACAAACCAATCTGAGGTGAAACCTAAGCTATAGACTGCAAACAACAAATACTAGAAAGAGTTCTAGAAAACCCCTGAGAAGGACTATTTATGACAGGGGAGAAGATGAATGCCTCTCTAAAAGAAATTTTCTGGAATCATACATGCGACTGACACTTCCTCAGCTAGCGTGTACACGCAGGTTGTGAGAAGGTAGGGCGAGGGTACACGTGTGCAGACCTTATACAGGCCGCGTGTACCTTTGTGGGTCTCAGAAAAGAAAAAAAATGCAGTCAAGCAAAGAAACAGAGATAATTGGTATGGAAGACCAGAATCTCTATTAGCTCAGACTTTTGCAGAAACTTTAAAAACAAGGAATGAAACCAGTTTTTAAAAATACCCAAAAAATATTCCCAGAAACCCTAGAGATCCCCAGTATGGTCACCAATTCTGTTGTGGGTGGGAAATCCCTCCTACGGATTAGCAATAAGGGTTTTATCATGCATGCATAAATGACCTAAATATTCTTACTTTTTACCATCATCCCATGCCTAGACCCCCATTACTCATATGTAAATACAAGCCTCAAGAGATTAAGTTGATGTACCTTATTATTCATGTTTGATGTCGATGCCTTTTTGCGCTTGGTCGTTCTTTGACTGCAACTCTCCTTCCAATGCTAACCTGGATTCACTAAAGACAAACAAAGAACTCCACATGCATTTGATCTATGAACTAACGGGTTAGAGATTTAATCAATCATACAATCAATATTCCAATAATGACAATCTCATATGGACGGGAAAAGAAATTCTTTTATTAACTTCACAATGATACCTTACAATGATAAAGTCGACCATTGCTCCTCGATCCTAGTGCTGGGATCTTCTTCCACTATCTTCCAACTACTTTTCTCACTTCTCTTTGCACAAGGATGGCTAAAGGTTGGGACAAAGGGAATGCTCAATCAGGTGTAGTTTCTTTACTATGATTCTCCTCTTCCAAATGGGACCCCTAACCCTTCTTTTATAGGCTAGAAGAAGCTAGGTATTTGGTCAAATTTCCGGCCATGCATGGCCGAAAGGTTTAGTTAACTTACCCAAAGATATGAGTTTTTGTGTGCCTACTTATAGGGATAATTATTAACCGTATAAAAAAAAGACTTAGTGTTGGCTAGTTATAGATGGATACCTCTTGGAACAAAGAGTTACAATCCAAATTCCCTTCAACAACACCATTTCCCCTCGAAGCATCATGCAAGTTTCTTTATCTAACTTTTTTTTACCCTTGCATCATAGATTTTGCTTACAAAAATCAAATTTTTGGCCAATCCTAGGATGTGCAGAACATGTAAAATCCCCACTAAATTATTTTGGATTTTTATTTAGTTTAGTAGTGTAGGTATTTTGTCAAACATTTTGATGAAAAACTCCCGCTCACTATTGTAGCTTCTTAAGTGGATTTTTAGTGTATGTCTTTTGTCGAACAATTGGTTATCATTCTAAAACTCTACTACATAAACCCTTTGGTGACTGTTATTTGTGTTTTATTTTTTTTGGTCGGTTTGTTTGATGTGGTTCGCAATGGAGAGATAAAGGTTTGATGACAAAAAAACATACAATATATATATACATATGTGTGTGTGTGTGTGTGTGTGTGTGTGTGTGTACACACACACACACACACACACATATATCGAGCCCACATCAAGAGAAGAATGAACCAAAGGAAATGTTTCGACCCAACAATGAGAAACTCAACCCCAACCCAAAGCAAGAGTACAACCTTCAAGGTGAAAAAATGTTCTCTATAGAGAAAACCCAAATACCGAAATATGAAATATTGGCCACAATGAAGCATAATGAAAATATTTGAGTGATCTTGTCTCCATTACCAACTAGGGTGGATGGTCTCACCACCAAAACCAATCTTCTTTTATAGGGTTTTTTGTCCCAAGAGACAAAATCAACAGGAGATCCTCAATTTTGTTTTTAGAAAAACAACAATGCATAATAAGAGAGGGAATCCTCATTCCTCTTTTAATTCCCATTCACCCTTTTTCCAACCCTTTTAACCATTTAATAATGTAAAGTGGCTTTATAAGCTCAAGTTCATTTAAAACAAATTTTCACTTAATTAATTAATGCCACTTTTTAAAAAGATTGTTTTTTCGCCCCGACGAAATAAAATGATTAATTAATTACCTTTTTGTTTCACTGACTATAGCCTATGGGAATCACTTAGGCTATTCCATCAATCTCCTGGAGTGATCATTTGGAAAGGGAAATTACAGTGCTCCCTTCCCAATATTGTTTGTCCTCAAGCAACTGAAAGTTAGTATGCTGCAAGACTACTTATAACAATGGGTATCAAGCATACTTAAAGATGATCCCATTTGAGGCACTTTATTGTAGAAAGTGAAACACACATGTGAGTTGGGATAACCCAACAGACCACACAATAGTTGGGCCAAATTTGCTCTGGTAAATGGAGGAGAAGATGGTAAGGATAAGGAAGAACCTAAAGGTTTCCCAAGACAGGAAGAAGAGTTTCATAGATAAAGGCAAAACCCATTGAGAATTTAGAGTGGGTGATCAAGTGTTTTTGAAAGTGAATGCTAGGTGCATTTCCCTGAAGTTGGGAAAGCATTCTAAGTTAGCAATGCACTATTGCGGGCCATTTGAAATCCTTGAAAGGACTGGTCATATTGCTTATATGATTTCATTTCCTGCATCCTTATGCATTCATAATTTTCTCCATGTGTCATTTCTTAAGAAGCATGTACCTCATTTTAATCATGTCATTGATTGGAATGTTATTAAGTGGAGCTAGAAGACAGATTTCAAGTGCGACCAGTTTTCATAGTGGATTAGAAAGTTAAGCAGCTCCAGAATCGAGCCATGGAGATGGTAAAGGTCCAATGAACCTGGTATGGTATTGAGGATGAAACCTGGGAGTATGATAATTCTATACGAGTAGAGCGTCCTCATCTTTTTTATGATGTTTGAAATTTTATATGTACATGTGTGTATGATGCATTGAAGACAATGCATAAATAATGGGGAGGGGATTGTAATGTCCCTGATATAGAACCCTTTGTAATTTTACATAGCTCCGTGAGACAATTGGTACCAAGTGTAAATGTAATGTATATATAGGTTGGTGATTCGTTGACACCTAGTTATGGTTTTGCGTGTATCAGAGTATGTGCATGGAAAAGTGTTGTCAAGAAATGATGCATAGATTTTGTGTGTTGCACACACTTGGACATGTGCGCACATTGGAGTGTGTTGAGAGCACTTGGGGTTAGTGTTTGGTAATGAATTGGAAGTGTGCAAAGTAGATTTATATGTGTGTGTGTGTGTGTGTGTGGCTATTTATGTTTTGAGGCTAGGGAGCCTATGTGATTATGAGGTTGGTGAGCCTGGATGCAGATAGGATAGTGCATCTATCCATGTAAATATAATCAGGATTACTAATATAATATTGCATCTCTGCACGCCGACTAACTCAGATGAAAAGAGATGGGGGGGCCTACTCCACCATGTTAGCACAAAAAAATGCATTTTCAAATTTGGTCATTTTGCAGCATTATGGCACTTTTGCAGCGTTAGTTTCTCAACGCAAACAAACTAAATAATTTTGTAGTCCCTCTAGTTTCAGTTCTTCTTGCAAGTAGACAAATTCCAATTTTTCCACCATGAATTTAGTTGTTGGCACCATTTTTATCAACGACAAAATATGCAAATATTGGGAAAAATATCAGGTATGGAAAATAAAAAGTTGGTTTTTAAAGCTACTAATTCTCTCGGGTTTATTATTAGGGTGAAAACACCGTTTTGTAAAATATATTACCTGGTGAACACCAAGCCATATATATGTACCTGGTGAATACCAGATATATGTTTTATGAGCACCTTGAGTCAGTTCATGAGTGAACCAATGAAATTGCATTGGGTTGTTGCAAACCATGTTTTTGTAAGTTTTAAACCTGTGAAGTAAAGAAATGCATACAAATTATTAAGAAAAATATAAATTAATCAATGGCTCATACACACCGTACACAGAGATTTAAGCTAGAAACTCTTAACCAAGAGAAAACTAAACTTCCTTGGTGCCACACCTTTCAACTCTTCATTGTATTAATTTCACCATTCACCATACAATATACACAATATTTTAGGTATTCTGTAACTACCAAAACCCTAATCCCTTAATCCGAAATTAATTTAGAAAACCACTAAAAATAGAAAAATCCGCTAAAATAGAAAAAATGACCCAAAAAAAAATTTCGGGGTGCTATCCAGAGCCAAACGTTACACCTAACTAGGGGGGGAAACCTGGCCCCCCTTGGGACCCCCCTAGGAAAGCGCCTGGCGCACACGATACAAAGGGATAAGGAATTTGGAATTTTCAAACGCAGTTGTCAAATTTGATGTGCTCACACACACACATGCAAAGAATATAATAGATACCCAACATTCTCCCACTTGTTGTTTCTCTGCATACAAGGGTTCACATGATTACATAGTCAACAATCTAGGGAAGCAATGCCCATTTTTACTCTACACCAAGAGAACTTCTCTATGCTCATAGACTTTGTCAATGAATCTGCAACATTCTTCAAAGTGTCAACCTTTTCCAGCAACACCTTCTTTTTTTCAACCATGTCTCTCACAAAGTGATACTAAACATCAATATGATTTGTGTTTGAATGATAAGAAGGGTTCTTTTTCAGGAATATTGCACTTTGATTGTCAAAATCTAATTTCATTGCTTGTTGTACCAACCCAATACCTGAACACAATCTCTATAACCATACTGCTTCCTTGCTTGCATGAATGGCTTCCATGTATTCATCTTCTATAGTTTAGAGTGCCACTACAACCTATCTTTTTCTCATCCAACTAATTTCTCCTCCAAATAGGTTAAACACATACCCACTAGTATATATTTTGTGATCCAGATCTCCAACCCAACCTGCATCCACAAAACCATGTATGTCCAACACTTTGTCCAATCCCGGTCCTCCTTGGTAGCACAATCCATAACTAGTAGTGCCACACAAATACTTGAAGACCCTCTTTACTATTGTTCAATGCCCCTTCCCTGGTTTTGGCATATACCTTCTCAAAACTCCCACTGCATGTGAAATTTCCGGTCTAGTACAAACCATTACATACATCAAACTTCCAACAAAACTGGCATGTGAAACATGGGACATGTCCTCTTCTTATTCTTGTGTCTCGGGACACTGATCTTCAGATAAATTTACACTATAGGAATAGGAACCGTGATCGGTTTACTTCCATGCATATTAAACCTCTTCAATATCATCTCAACATATTTTCTTTGATTTAACGAAAGTTTCTTGTTTGCACGATCTCTTTTAATCTCCATTCCCAGAATGAAGTTAGAAGCATTGAGATCCTTCATGTCAAATTTGGATGATAGCTGTGATTTCACCTTCTTGATAACATCCATGTTATTTCCTACCAACAACATGTCATCAACATACAACACTACATAAATGAAGTGATTACCAACCTGATTGGAATATACATAGTGATCATCCTTGCTTCTCACAAATCCCAATTCAAGGATTTATGTGTCAAACTTTTGGTACCACATCCTAGGTGATTTCTTCAGACCATATAGTGACTTCTTTAGCTTATAGACCAACTCTCTATTTCCCTTTACTACAAAGTCTTCTGGCTACTTCATGTAGATTTCTTCTTCCAGATCCCCATGTAGGAATGTTGTCTTCACATATATCTATTCCACTTCAAGATCAAAAGAAGAAACAATAGATAAAATAAATATAATAGAAGTTAACATCGCAACAGGAGAAAAAATCTCACCAAATTCAATTCCCTCTTCCCGGGAATAACCTTTTGCTACTAACCGAGCTTTGTATGATCCAGATTATTTTCGACACGAAATGAGAGCGGAGATGTAATAAAGAAATGTACAAAGATATCTCATATATCCAATAATATAACATAAATGTATCAGAGATGCAACCATAAACACAGATATACAATAATACACATTTTTCTATTAATGAGGGAAAATGTACAAAGACTGTAAAAATACAGAGTGAAAGACTCGCCAGAATGGTGGCATCTTATCTCTGAGAAGAGATGTGTCCGCTACTCGTATTTGCAAGAACATAATTTTACAATGAGGATCCAAAACCCTAACCCCGGAATATGAAAAGCCAACAATTTTTTGGACCCCGTTTTGGGTAGTTTGGTGTATCAACTTCCCGGGGGCGTAACTTTGGCATACGATCTCCGTTTGGGGAGCACGATAGCTCGTTGGAAAGGTATCATATAGGATATTAATTTTTGGGGCTCAATTAGAGCCTTTTTCTATTATTGTCCCGATCCTAAAAACCTTCATTTAGGCCCTTAAAATGGCTGCGAAAGTTAAAAACTACTAAAAAAATAGTAAATTGCCAAAATTGTTAGAAAATTGTTTTGAGCCGATTGGAAGGGGTGGGTGGCCACCGATATCCACATGGATGAATCCTACCTCCTTAGGAATCAATGGTATCCATTGTTTTGAGTTCCCATGGGAGAGGGGAAAGCAATTGAATCTTGGTGCACTGCTTGCCTTGCTGGATACATTGCGGTGTGGAAGACTATCATGAACCTGTTGTTGGTGGGGTTGAATCTGTTCATCTAGTTGGGCTACATGAGATGTATGGGTGAAGAAGGAATATTTTCACTTTTCTTCATTCTTGTCAACTTTCTTATGTTGGATAGAAGGTGCTTCGACCAAGGCTGGAGTGGTTGCAGTATCCTTTTGTTCAACTTTTGAATAGATTGTGAAGAAGCTGAATTTTGTAGTATGAGATACTACCTTGCGACATTGTTTAGGTGGGACAATAGTTGGAACTACCTCTGGTATCCTGTAGAGATGACCCTCGAGAGTAACAATGACACTACGGGGTCGATACTCATAGATAGCATGGCTCTTCCACAAATATGGCTGGCCAAAGAGAACATCACAAACATTCAATGGGCCAACATCACATAATACCTCATCCTTGAAGGGTTGGATGTCGTATGACAATCGACACTGCTGGATGACACAAAGATCTCATCCCTGGCGAAGCAACTCGATGTTGTATGGTTGCAGGTGTGGTGTTGTCGACAATATCAACTGTTTGATGACCTCCGTTGAGATGAGGTTGTTATGGCTTCTGCTATCAACAATAACATGTAGTGAGGTCCCCTTCACCCACATTTGTGAATGAAAAAGGCACTCCCTCTCTTCAGGATCTATGGGTTCTTCTGGTTGAATTGCCATGGTCATGACAATAGCAGTGGGTTCTGCGTCGATGATCTGTCTTCTATCAATATTTTCTGAATCAGGGTTTTTCTCCTTGTGTTTGAACTCGGACACCAATGACTATTTTGAGTGACATTCATCGGTGTTGTGCCAAAGGATTTTGTGGAAATCACACCATTTTCTCATGTCCTTCGTCTTTCAGTGACTCTTGTTTTCCTGTGGCTTTGACTAGTTTTCGGGAGATTGTTTGTTAGGGCCATCTTTATCATATTTTGGTTGTTGTGGATTTGCAGACCTGAAATCCCATTTTTTCTAGTGCTTAAATTTATGTTTGATTTTAACAACATGTCGATAAGAATCACCGGGTGATGAGATGTAGAGAAAATCCATTTCAGTTTGGATGTATCTTTGTAGAGCCCCATGGTATTTCAGAACCAAATGTCATTCAAAGTATTTGATACCTATCTTGGTGCGCAAGGTATTGGAGGTATTGGTGAAATTCAAAACTGCCTGGGCCCTCTCTTTCTGCAGTGTTGACTCAAGTGGATATCAATGGCCACCCACCTATTCCACTGGATTGAAAAATAGTTTTCCACCTTGGCAGTGGTTCGACAATTTTTCGGGTTCCAAACTTCCGGGGCCATTTTGAGGCCCTAAACGACGTTTTTTGGGGATTTGGGGCCCTGGGAATTGTTGATGGCACTACCTTGGGCCAATTGAAATTTTTTCCTCATGATTATACCTTTCCAACGGGTTATCATGCGCCTAAAATGAAGATCGTATGCAAAAGTTATGACCCTGGGAAGTTGATGTACTAACTTACCCAAATGGGGCCCACATGACTTTTGGTGCTTCATCTCGTAGGGTTAGGTTTTTGGATGTCTAGGGTTTTTGACATTCCTGTTTATTGTAAAAGTCCTTCAGAGCCTAATGGTAACCATATTCTTGTGAATGAGCGAAACCGTCACATCTCTTCTCAGAGATAAGCCTCCACCATTCCAGCGAGCTTGTTTTCTATTGCATTTTACAGTTTCAACTTATTTCCTTATTGAATAGAAAACCGATTTTACTGTATCTATGTTATTTTGTGTTAAGAACCTTTTAATAATATGTATTCATTTTGTTTTTCTCATAAAATATGGATCAGTGGTATCAGAGTGGTCTTCTCCTTGTCGTGTTAATGCATGTACCCAATGAGGTCAGGGTACAAAGAATTGGGTCTTGAGCTTGTTTCTCTTGAGGAAAAAATATTTTGCATGCCCAAATTACCTCTCATGGAAGGAGAATAGAAAGATGATGAGACATGATATCCTTTAAAAATATTTCTTGAGGAATCCCTCATGCAACAGACGAACAAGATGATGGATAGTTTCGTGCAAATCCTTCGGCGACTACCAACACTCAACACATCTTTCTCGAGCGGAGGCACCCTTCAAGGTAAAAATAAACTTCAATATTCCTATATTTGAAGTTCAGATAGATGCAAATGCTGTAGACAAGTGGTTGAATCTAATAGAAGGGTATTTTTATGTCCATAACTTTTCGAATAGAGAAAATATTACTTTTGCGCTCCTCAATGTCGTTCCGCATGTCAAATATTGGTGGGAAAATTTCTGTGAGAAAAAGGAAACAGAGGAACCCTCATTATTTACAGACACGACCACTTGAGAATCCTTCAGGGATGATATTAAGGAAAAATACTACCCTGTCGGAAGTTATGACGACTTGTATACCAAATGGACCACACTAGGCCAAGAAAGAGACCAAGCAGTGCCAAAGTTCACAAATATCTTCCATACCTTGCGCACCAAGCTGGGTATAAAATATTAAGAGAGAAATCTGGTGCTTAAGTATCGTGGTGCTCTACATAGATACATCCATACCAAAATGGAATTTCTGGACATCTCGTCCTTAGGTGTGGCCTACCGATATGATGTCAAAATCGAGCAGAAGGTCAAGCAAAAGACGCAACAATTTGGGCCTTGGAACCCCTCACAGCAAAAGCCAGGAAAGGGCATCCCAAACCCGTAGAACAAAAGATAGAGAAAATATGGACATTATTAGGACAACCAATCCAAGCCGCAAGAAAAGGACACCAGAAAGAGAAAGAAAGATAACGGGAAGTGGTGCAACTTCCATAAGAGCCATTGGCATAACACTCTTGACTGACGTTGAAAGCAGTTGCTAGCGGCCAAAGTGAAAGCCTTTGAATCAGATGTGGGTTCTGACTCTGAGTCAGAACCAGAAAGGGGAAGACAGATCATTGAATTAGAACCTAGTGCCACCGTTGCTACCACCAAGCTCCAACCTGTTGAACCAGACGAGCCAAAATAAGGAGAGTGCCTCTTCCATTCACATATGTGGGTAAAAGTCACCCCACTGCACTGCATCGTTGATAGAGGTAGCCAGAAGAACCTCATCTCAGCATAGGTTATCAAGCGATTGGATATTTCGACAACGCCACACCCACAACCCTACACCATTGGATGGATCTGCCAAGGAAGCGAGCTCTGCATAAGCCAACAGTGTCGACTATCGTACGACATCAGGCCCTTCAAAGATGAGGTATTGTGTGATGTTTCTCCTCTCAAAGTTTGTAATGTTATTTTGGGCCAACCTTATTTATGGAAACATCATGTTTTATATGATTCTAGGCCTCATAGTGTTATTATTACTTTGAACAGGAAATTGTACAGGATACCCAAGGCAGTCCCTCCTAGTGCTATTTCCTTGATCTATGACAACCAATGCAAGAAGGTCATCTGTTAGACCGAGATATTTTTCTTCTTCGTGATTCACTCTCAGAGTGAGTGAACGATCACAACTACATCTTCAATATCTATGGTCTCTTCTGGTTGAATTGTTGCGGTCATGACAATAGCAGTGGGGTCTACGTCGATGATCCGTCTTCTATCAATATTTTCTGAATCAGATTCTGAATCAGGGTTCAGATCCTTTTGTTTGATCTCGGACACCAATGACTATTTTGAGTGATAGCCATCGGTGTTGTGCCATGGGATTTTGTGGAAATCACACCATTTTCCGGTGTCCTTCTTCATCTTTCAGTGACTCTTATTTTCTTGTGGCTTTGATTGGTTTTTTGGAGACTGTTTGTTAGGGCCATCTTTATCATACTTTGGTTGTTGCAGACCCAAAATCCCGTTTGTTATAGTGCTTAAATTTATGTTCGATTTTAAGAACATATCGATAAGAATCACCGAGTGATGAGATGTCGAGAAAATCCATTTCAGTTTGGATGTATCTGTGTAGAGCCCCATGGTATTTCAGAACCAAATGTCATTCAAAGTATTTGATACCTATCTTGGTGCACAAGGTATGGAAGGTATTGGTGAACTTCAAAATTGCTTGGCCCCTCTCTTGCCACAGTGTTGATCTAGGTGGATATTAGTGGGCACCCACCTATTCCATTGGATTGAAAAGTAGTTTTCCACCTTGGCAGTTTTTCAGCAATTTTTCCGGTTCCAAAATTCCGGGGCCTTTTTGAGGCCCTAAACGACATTTTTTGGGGATTTGGGGCCCAGGGGATTGTTGATGGCACTACCTTGGGCCAGCCAAAATTTTTTCTTCTCGATTATTCCTTTCCAAGGGGCTATCATGTGCCTAAAATGGAGATCGTATGCAAAAGTTACGACCCCAGGAAGTTGATGTACTAACTTACCCAAATGGGGCCCACATGAATTTTGGCGCTTCATCTCCTAGGGTTAGGTTTTTGGATGTCTAGGGTTTTTGACATCCCTGTTTATTGTAAGAGGCCTTCAGAGCCTCATGGTAACCATCTTCTTGCGAATGAACGCAATCATCACATCTCTTCTCAGAGATAATTTTCCACCATTCCAACATGCCCTTTTTCTGCTCCATTTTACAGTTTCATCTTATATCCTTATTGAATAGAAAACCAATTTTACTCTATCTCTGTTATTTTGTGTTAAGAACCTTTTAATAATCTGTATTCATTTCATTCTTCTCATAAAATATGGATCAATGGTATCAGAGTGGTCTTATCCTTGTTGTCTTAATGCATGTCCCCAATGAGGTCAGGGTACAAAGAATTGGGTCTTGAGCTTGTTTCTCTTGAGGAAAAAAAATCTCGCACCCCCAAATGACCTCTCATGGAAGGAGAACAAAAATATGAAGGGACAGGAGATGCTTTTTGAATTTTTCTTGAGGAATCCCACATGCAACAGAAGAATGAGAAGATGGATAGTTTCACGCAAATCCTTCGATGACTACCAACAGGCGACACATCTTCCTCGAGCGAAGGTGTCGCCCCCTTCAAGGTACAAATAAACTTCAATATTCCTATATTTGAAGGTCATATAGACGCAAATGTTGTAGATAAGTGGTTGAATCTACCAGAAGGGTATTTTTCTATCCATAACTTTTAGAATAGAGAAAATATTACTTGTGCACTTCTCAAAGCCATTCCTCATGTCAAAGATTGGTGGGAAACTTTATGTGAGAAAAAGGAAACAAAGGAACCCTCATTATTTATAGTCACAACCACCTAGGAATCCTTCATGGATGATATTAAGGAAGACTACTACTTTGTCGGAAGTTATGATGACTTGTATACCAAATAGACCACATTGTGCCAAGAAAGAGACCAAGCAGTGCCAGAGTTCACAAATATCTTCCATACCTTGCGCACCAAGCTTGGTATCAAAGATTCAAAGTGACATCTAGTGCTCAAGTATCACGGTTCTTTTCATAGATACATCCAAACGAAAATGGAATTTCTGGACATCTCGTTCTTGGGCACGACCTACTGATATGCCATCAAAATTGAGCAGAAGCTCAAACAAAAGACGCGACAATTTGGGCCTGTGAACCCCTCACAACAAAATCCAGGAAAGGGTGGCCCCAACCCACAAAACAAAGGATAGAGAAAATATGGACATTATCAAGACAACAAGTCCAAGCCGCAAGCAAAGAAGGACACCTAAAAGACAAAGGAAGATACCGGGAAGTGGTGCGACTTCCATAAGAGCCCTTGGCATAACACTCTTGAATTCCGCTCAAAGAAGTTGCTGGTGGACGAAGTGAAAGCCTCTGAATCAGATGTGGGTTCTGACTTCGAGTCAGAACCAGAAAGGGGAAGACAAATCATTGAAGTGGAACCCAGTGCCACTGTTTCTACCACCAAGCTCTAGCCTGTTGAACTAGACGATCCAAAAGAAGGAGAGTGCCTATTCCATTCGCATATGTGGGTAAAAGGAACCCAATTGCACTTCATCGTTGATAGAAGTAGCCAAAAGAACCTCATCTTAGTAGAGGTTGTCAAACGGTTGGCTTTGCCGACAATCCACACCCACAAACCTACACCATTGGATGGCTCCGCCAAGGAAGTGATCTCTACATAAGCCAATAGTGTCGACTCTCGTATGACATCAAGCCCTTCAAAGATGAGGTATTGTGTGATGTTTCTCCTCTCAAAGTTTGTAATGTTATTTTGGGCCAACCTTATTTATGGAAACGTCATGTTGTATATGAGCCTAGGCCTCCTAGTGTTATTATTACTTTGAATAGGAAATTGTATAGGATACCTGAGGCAGTCCCTCCTAGTGCTATTTCCTTGATCTATGCCAAGCAATGCAGGAAGGTCATCTCTTAGACCGGGAAATTTGTGTTCTTCATGATTTTCTCTCAGAGTGAGCGAACGATCACAGCCAAATCCAGGGTATCCGAGACCGACCTCTCTAAAAAAAAAAAATCAAGTGGATAAGGTTGTGGAATAATACTTAGATATATCTCATCTCCTACCAGGGTACCTATGCACTTCCAGGTCAAGCATCCCATCGATCTGACCCCAGGTGCACCACTACCCAATGTGCTAGTCTACCACTGCTCTCTGTTAGAAAATGAGGATATCAAGAGGCAGATCCAAGAAATTCTCCACAATGGGCACATCTATCCCATCTCATTGCCTTTTGGGAGCCCAATCGTGCTGGTGTAGAAGAAATATGGGACCTCGTGACTTTGCATTGATTACCGGGCCCTAAATAAAATCACAGTCCAAGACCGGTACCCGATTCCCCAAATCGACGACCTCCTTGATCAACTCATGGGGGACAAATACTTTAGTAAGATTGATATGAATTTTGTCTACCACCAGGTCCCAATAGAATAGACAGAGGTATGTAATACTGCCTTCAAGTCAAAAGAAGGTCTTTTTGAATGGTTGGTCATGCCCTTTGGTTTGACAAATGCTCCAACAACTTTTATGAGGATTATGGACGATATCCTACAACCTTTCACCAATACTTTTGTATTGGTTTATCTGGATGACATCCTCATATACAATAATACTTGGGAGGAACACTTGCAACAATTTCAACAGGTTCTACACACCCTGCGACAACAAAAACTATATGCAAACTTGGAAAAATTCTCCTTCGGCATGGAAAAGGTCCATTACTTAGGCTAAATCGTTGATCAACATGGTGTGCATGTGGATCCAACCAATATCTATGTCATCTGTGATTGGCCAACCCCAACCACACTCACTGAACTTTAGAGCTTCTTGGGCCTCACCAATTTCTATCGCAGGTTCGTGTTGGGATTCTGTCATATTGCATGGGCCCTTAGCCAAGTAACCAGAGGTGGCGATAAGGAAAAATTTGTGTGGGGTCTGTCATAAAACAAGCCTTTGATGAATTGAAGAATTGTTTGTGCTCATCCCCAGTACTTTCATTATCGAACCTGCATTATCCCTTTGAGATCGAGACAGATGCTTCAGACTATGCTGTGGGCATCGTTCTCACTCAACATAGCCACCACATGGAATATCATAGTGAGACACTGTCAAATGTTGTCTGTAAGTACCCTACTTACGAAAAATAAATGTAATCTATTGTGCAAGATTTCCGCCAGTGGAGACATTACATTCTTGGGAAGGAGACAATCATCCACACTAATCACAAGCCACTACAGTTCATGCAGACCCAAGGAAAATTGCAAAATGACCACCATCAGAAATGGTAAACATACTTACAACAGTTCCACCTCAACATCAAGTATAAAATAGGAAGTACCAACCGAGTTTTCGACTGTCTCAGCTGACCTCCAGTTGGGTGGAAGGACACATTTTTGTCGAAAATACAGTGGCAGTGCTGCAGAAACATTTCTACTGGCTGAAACTTAGTCAAGATGTCGACAATATATCAGGTCCTACACCGCCTGAGCTATTTCCAAACCGACCACTAATAAACATGGCCTGTACATCCCTCTTCTTACTCCTAACAGGCCATGGGAATCCATCTCAATGGATTACATGTCGAGCCTCCCATCCACCAAGAGGGGAAATGACTGTGTTTTTGTGGTTGTTGATCACTTTTCCAAGATGACGATTCTAGCCACTTGCAAGAAGAACATCACAACATAAGCCACTGCCAAACTCTTCTTTGAATGAGTATGGGTACATTTTGGGATCCCACAAAACATTATCTCAGACTGTGACAGTCATTTCCTCAACTCATTCTGGTTGGGCCTATGGTCAGTGCTAGATACGAAGCTCACCAAATCCACTGCCTTCCACCCCCAGACAAATGGCCAAACTGAGGTCTCCAATCGAATGGTAGTACATATCTTGTGCATGTACAATTAAAAACACCCCCGCACATGGCATGAGATTCTTCCCTATGTCTAGCATAGCTACAACTGATCCCTGCATATCTCAACTGGCCATAAACCCTTTCAGGTGGGGCTGGGATTCCAGCCATTGGGCCCCATGGATGTTGCACTACCCCTAGCAACCACCTAGGTTGAATCGTTCCCTTCTCCACCAGAAGCTGACAAAGACACCCGGTTCATTGAGAGGATCCAACACATCTTCCAACAGGTTCAGGATATTCTACAAAAGTCTAATGCCAAGTAAAAGCAACGACATGATCAACATCAGGCGTCACATAAGTTTCAGGTGGGCAACAAAGTTTGGTTGCATTTTCAGAAATAATGCCTTATGGGTCATACACCATCACCAAGAATGTGGGTGACAATGATTTTGAGCTCAACATTACCCCCTTCCTTGGTATGCATCCAGTCTTCAACATGGCTCTCCTTCGGCCATATTTTTGACCATTATTGGACACCTCAGAGATAGCAGAGAAGTTGACACCAATAGAGATCAACCCTGACTGCATGCAACAATCATCCAGTGATCATATTGTGGACACACAGATCAAGGGAACTTAACAGGAAATGATCCAACTTTATTGAGTCGTGAAAGAAAGGCAGCTCCTGCACCAAGGCAAGTGGCTCACTCGGGGCCAAATTCAGCATAAATTTTCTCATATGATGGGGGAAATCAATGCAATGGAGACCATTGCTTCGTAAGGAGGGAGGATTGATCCAGGTGGATATCGGTGGCCACCCACCTATTCCACTAGCTCGAAAAATAGCTTTCGACCTTGACAGTTTTTCAGGTTCCAAACTTCCGGGGCTATTTTGAGGCCCTAAACGACGTTTTTTGGGGATTTGGGGCCCAGGAAACTGTCGGAGGTACTGCCATGGGCTAGTCGAAAATTGTTCTTCTCGGTTAGACATTTACAATGGGCTATCGTGCGCCTAAAATGGAGATTGTATGCAAAATTTACGAGTCCAGGAAGTTGATGTACTAACATACCCAAACGGGGCCCACATGACTTTTGGCGCTTCATCTCCTAGGGTTAGTTTTTTGGATGTATAGCGTTTTTGACATTCCTATTTATTGTAAAATTCCTTCACAACCTCATGGTAACCATATTCTTGTGAATGAGTGCAACCGTCAGATCTCTTCTCAAAGATAAGCCACCACCATTACAACAAGCTTGTTTTCCGCTGCATTTTACAGTTTCAACTTATTTCCTTATTGAATAGAAAATTAGTTTTATTGTATCTATGCTATTTTGTGTTAATAACCTTTTAATAATCTATATTCATTTCGTTTTTCTCATAAAATCTGGATCATGTGTGGTCCATCTCATGTACTGGTCCTCATAGTTTCCAACAGGATAATACTGTTCCTTTACCACATCCACAAAAAATACCAAGTGGGCTTGACCCCATATTTTCCAGACTCCTCTATGGAAATTTTCTCCCAGTAAGTTTCCCACCAATGTTTGACATGGGGGAGAGCCTTAAGAAGTGCGAAGGTGATATTTTCCCCGTCGAAGAAATTATGAGCAAAGAAATAACTTTCTAGCATATTTAACCATTTTTCTAAGGCATCTGCATCTATCTGTCCTTCAAATATGGGAATATCAAAACTGATTTGTACCTTGAAATATGAGGTTCCTCAAAAGTGGCCTCTTTATGAAGATGCACTTATTTTTATCGGCAGTCGTTGAAGGATGTTGGAAAAATTCTCCATCATTTCGTCCCTCTGTTGCGTGAGAGCTTGCTTAAGCAACAAATCAATAGAATCATCTGCTCTATTGTTTTTATTTTCTTTCTCCATGGAGGGTTTCTTGGGTGTGCAAGAGAAATTGTATTCAAGAGAGATAATCTCGAGACCCAACTTGCTATACTCGGACCTCGTCGGGGACATGCACTGAAAAATGATCAAGAACATCCTGCTATGATACGACTGATCCAGATTGTTTTCGACATGAAATGAGAGTGAAGATATAATAAAGAAATGTATAGATATATCTCAGATATCCAATAATATAACATAAATGTATCAGAGATGCAACCATAAACATAGAGATACAGTGATAGACAATTTTCTATTAATGAACGAAAATGTACAAAGATTATAAAAAGATAGAGTGAAAAACTCACTAGAATGGTGGGATCTTATCTCTGAGAAGAGATGTGTCCAATACTCGCATTCGCAAGAAGATGATTTTACAATGACGCTACAAAGGCCTTTTTATCATAAATACAATCCAAAACTCTAACCCCGGAATATGAAAAGCCAACAATTTTGTGGACCCCGTTTTGGGTAGTTTGGTGTATCAACTTCCCGGGGGTGTAACTTTGGCATACGATCTCCGTTTGGGGCGAACAATATCTCATTGGAAAGTCTCGTCGAGGAGATTCATTTTGGAGGATCAATAGGAGCCTTCAACCATCATTCAAAATCTCTATCCTGAAAAACCTTCATTTAGGCCCTCAAAATGGCCTCGGAAGTTAAAAACTCCTAAAAAATAGTAAATTGCCAAAATTGTCAAAAAATTGTTTTGAGCCAGTTGGAAGAGGTGGGCGGCCACTGATATCGACCTAGATCATTGTGTTTCTCCACTTTTCTTTCTGCATTAAACTTCTTCTTAAACAATCATTTTCTACCAACAGATTTTCTTCCAGCTGAAAACTCAACCAGATCCCATGCCTCATTCTTATCCAAGACGTCCATTTCTTCAACCATGGACTTCTTCCAAAGTTTACTATCCTCTGAATTCATTGATTCCTTGACAGTTCTGGGATCGTCATCAATAATAGATAAAGAAAAATTAGAACAATAATCAGGTGGACTACACCTTTCTGGTTGCCTTCTTTCCCTCACTGATCTCCTCAATACTGGGGTATGAGGTTATTATTCTTATACTTCATATTCTTCAGTTGATTCATATTTTTCATCATCCAAATCAAACTCTATTTTCTCAGGTTCTTCATTCCTTGGTAGGAATTACTTTTTGGGAACATATTTCACCTCTCTAAAAACAACATCCTGACTATAAACAATCTTCTTATTTTTTGGGTTCCAATGCTTATAACCTTTCACACCATCTTTATAACCAATAAAGATACACTTTTAAACTTTATTATCCATCTTACTCCTATTTTCCTTTGGAACATATACATAAGCATCACAACCAAACACTCCGGGATGTTCAAGAGAGGGTTTCTTACCAGTCCATACCTTGTGTGGAGTTTTATCATCCATCCATGATGAGGGTGATCGATTGACCATGTAACATGTTGTACCCATTGCCTATACCCATAAATCCTATCCTAACTCAACACCACTAAGTATTATCATTTATTTTTCTATCAGTGTCCTGTTCCTCCTTTCTGCAACTCCATTCTGCTAAGGTGTGTATGGAGTAGTCTTCTTCCTTTCTATACCACACTTCTTACATAATTTTTCGAGTTCATTTTCGTTGAATTCTACACCATTATATGTCCTCAATACTTGTATGCAATGTTCACAGAAATCAAAATCTAGAGTGAAATTAGACATGCCTTCAACCATACCTTTACCATGTATTGTCCGAAGGCCCTTTTCTCCAATATGCCCCAGTCTTTGATGCCACAACATGGTCTTCTTTCCAGGGACAATATTGGTCTTTTATTCTTTATTTCTCTACTCAGGAAAAACATAAATATTACACCCATTAGTATAAGTAATTCCCAACAATTGGTACAGAGTTCCACACCAAACTCCCCTCATCAACACCATTTCTCCTCGTATCATCTTGCAAGTGCCCTTTCCTAAGACAGTATACACACCTACATCATCCAAATTGCTTACAGATATTAGGCTCCTGGCTAGTTTTGGAATGTACAAAACCCCAGGGAGAGTTCTAATCCTTCCCTATTTTAGCAACAACTTAACCCTTCCATGTCCCATGATTTTGTCTATTGAGTAATCTCCTAGGAATACATCATGACCATCATATTTTTGATATTCATAGAACCACTCCCTCTGAGGATTCATATGATATGACACACCTGAGTCGATCAACCATACACCATGGTCTGCATGTGTACCTATATATGCCAGGTAAACATCACCTCCTTCTTCAGTGGAGGTTTTCTCCTTTGTGGAAGAGGTATTATTAGATCCTTTTGGTTTATCAACCTTTTTAGACTTATAATATTTCTTATAATTATCTGCTTTACGACACTTCCCGCATTTCCTCAAATATTTTCCTGGAGACTTAGATCTACCTGTATATTTAGATATCCTACCTGAAGACTTACCATTATTCTTGTCTTGGGTACGAACTGTTACAAATAAATATTTTGTTCTCTGACCATCCATTCTTTTCCACCTCATCTCTTCAAATAACAAGGATGCACCTACATCCTCATAATTCAATGTAGATTGAGTGATACTACCTATTTCTACAACCAGATTATCCCAAGAGTCTGGAAAAGAACATAACAAAGTAATACACTTATCTCCTTCCGCAATCATAATATTAATAGAGACAAGTTGACTTACCATAGTATTGAAGGCATTTAGATGTTCTGTCACACAATCTCCATCTTGCATCCTAAGATGATACAACTTCTTTCGAAGAAACAACTTGTTTACCAGATAATTTGATTGATACAAATTTCATAAATTATCCCATAGTTCCTTGGTTGTAGATTCTCCTGAGACATTCAACAACACTGAATCTTATAGTCTGAGTCAAATAGTACTCATTTCTCTTCTATCCAACTTCTCCCAATATTCCTTCGACATACCAGTAGGTTATGTACTAGTAGTTTGTGTACTAGTAGGTTGTGTACCAGTAGACTGTGTGCCAGTAGATTGTGTACCAGTAGGCTATGTACCAGGCTCCACAACGATCCATTTTTCTTTGTCTACAGTGAATTAAATCAATGCATACCGATTTTTAATAAAAACAAAAATTAATCAATGGCTCATACACACAATACACAAAGATTTACATTGGAAACCCTTAACCGGGAGAAAACCAACCTTACTTGGTGTTGCACCTCTCAAATCTTCATTGTATTAATTTCACCATTCACCATACAATATATACAATATTTTAGGTATTCCCTAGCTACCAAAACCCTAATCCCTTAATCTAGGATTAATTTAGAAAACCGCTAAAAATAGAAAAATCCACTAAAAAAAAAAAAAAAACTGCCTAAAAAAAAATTTGGGGCGCTACCCCGAAACCTGTCATCTCTGGGATACTGTTAATGTTTAAATCATTATTATAGATGTTTTCATTTCATTAGATAACAATAGCATAATACAAGATCACTAAGAAAAACACAATCACAAGAGACACAACATTTATCCTGGGAAATCCTCTAGGGGAAGAAAACCCAGCAAAACTTCATTAATATAGATAGCCAATACAATGCCAAGAGATCTCTATGCTAAAACAAAAATTCCTCTCCAAGATATGCACCACTCTCTCTCTCCTTTTCCAGTAACAGATCAGAACTTATCTCTCAAACTGAGCAAGTGAGTTATGTCTAAGTGAGGCGCTAGCCTCCTTTATTTATACAAATTTGGCACATGTGAAGTGTCTCTTCACTTGCAGGGCCGACTTCTCAAACTGGGTGGGTAAACCCACCTTTATTATATTTCTAGGTCTGTTTAATATCTGTTGGGGCCGACTTCTTATTCTGCCTATTACAATTGTCTTTTGACCAATCCGCAACAGGGGATTTGGTCCTATTACAATAACCAACATGATCAATCCACAATGGGGATTGATCCTATGAATAATATATCAATAATAATAAGAATACTCTTTGTAGTTACAATATTTCAACAGATACCACCAAGAGATGAGAGTTGCATGTAACTAGGGTGGGGGGGGGGAACCTAACCTCGCCAGGAAAGTGCCCGATGCACATGAAAAAAAGGGCTAAGGAAGTTGGGATCATCAAATGCAGTTTTTGAATTTGACATGCCCACACACACACATGAAAAGAATATAACACATACCCAACATTTTTGAGGCACCTACATGGTACAATTGGGTATAGACTCAGATACTTCTCAAGTGGAGAAGTAATGTTGTAGGGATATACATATTCTAATTGAGCATGGAGTGTGGATGATAGAAAGAGTACCTTTTGTACCTATTCCAGTTTGGGATGAACCATGATATCTTGTATTAGCAGGAAACAAAAGTCTGTGGTACTCAACACTGCAGAGGCAGAGTACATTGCAACATTTGATGCGTGTGCGAAAGCAGTATGGATCTGTAAGTTGATTTCTGAACTATTTGATTAGGTGTCGGATTCGACCATGATATCTGTGAAAACCAAAGCTGTGTGAAGCTTTCAAAGAACTTGATGTTCCATGACAGGTCGAATCACTTGATATCAAGTATTATTGCATCCGTGATCAACTCCATAAGGTATAATTAAACCTCCAGTATATCTCCACTGATGAGAAGATATTGGATATTCTGACTAAGAACTTGTACAAAGGGAAGTTTGTGTACTTCAAGGACAAGTTGGGACTTATTTTGATTTATCCCTTGGTTGAGAGGGAGTTCTAATCTCTATCATGCTAGTACAACTTAGATATGATGCTTCAACATCATGCTAGTACATATTAGGTATGATACATATGTCTTGAGACACATCATGATAGTAGAACTTAGATATGATGCATTAGCATCATGCTAGTACAACTTAGAGATGATGCATATTCCTGGGTAGAATCATGCTAGTACAACCTAGATATGATGCAATAGCATCATGCTAGTACAACTTAGAGATAATGAAAATGACTCACATCATTCCATTATAGCTTAGAGATGGTGCATTGACACCAGGCAAGTACAAATTAGAGATGATGGAGAAGCACTGATCTACATCATGTCAGTACAACTTAGATATGATGCATTCACATCCTGCTAGTATGACTTAGAGTTGATGTAGATGATACTCCACATCATGCTAGTATAGATTAGATGTGATGCATTAGAATCATGCTAGTACATCTTAGAGATGATGCATATGCTTGAGTCACATTATGATAGTACATATTAGATATGATGTAGTAGCATCATGCTAGTATAGCTTAGAGATGATGCAGATGACTCACATCATGCCTAGATTACTCAGATAGAGTGTGGCTCAGATAGTGATGTGACACTCTGTTGAGTGCGTGACAAAACAAGACACATGTGTAGTCGTGAGACTATGGTGGAGACTATGTGTCTCTAGACAGTAGTTGTATGCTACTACATTAGTTGTGTGCCATTGGAGAAGACTGTGTGTCTTGGAACAATAGTTGTATGCCACTAAGGTGGTTGTGTACCACTGGTAGAGACTGTGTGTTATGATACTGGTATGATCTAGACAATAGTGGTATGATACTGCAATGGTTGTATACTACTAGAATATATTGTGTGTCTCTGGACAATAGGCGTATGGTACTACAATGGTTGTGTACCACTAGTGGAGACTGTGTGTCTTTGGATAATAGTTGTGTGATATTATGGTGTTTTTGTACCACTAGAGGAGATCATGTGTCTTTGGATAGTAGCTGTGTGCTACTACGGTGGTTATGATACTGGTATGATCTAGACAATAGTGGTATGATACTGCAATGGTTGTATACTACTAGAAGATATTGTGTGTCTCTGGACAATAGGCGTATGGTACTACAATGGTTGTGTACCACTAGTGGAGATTGTGTGTCTTTGGATAATAGTTGTGTGATATTATGGTGTTTTTGTACCACTAGAGGAGATCGTGTGTCTTTGGATAGTAGCTGTGTGCTACTACGGTGGTTATGTACAACTAGTAGAGAGTGTGTGTATTTGGACAATAGTTGTGTGCTACTGCAGTGGTTGTGTACCACTGGCAGTGACTGTGTGTCACTGGATAGTAGTTGTGTGCTACTAGCAGTGGTTGTGTATGACTGGATAGTTGTTGTGTACTATTATGGATCAACACATTCACGTTCTATTGGATGACATTATAGTAGTTGTGTGCCACTAGTTGATTTCCATGGAGATTACCAAATCAGTTGGAGAAGTTGTGTGCTTCTTAATCCCAGAGACTGTGACAGATGGTTCAAGCTACTGATGACATGGTAGTAGCAGTGTGTTACTACTTGATTGTAGATAAGTCACTGTACTACTAGATGAAGACATCATGAAAAGATACCTCCCTAGCTAAGAGGGAGTCTTGATTTTTGAGGTATCATCATGAGACATTCTCTTCGAAGGGTCATGTATGGACTAGTAGGAGGGAATGTGGACTATATCCTGACGTGCCTCAAATTGTCATATGAAGGAACCAAGACATTGGTTTCATGAGGAAACCTCTATATGTCAAATATGGTTCAATATGACTTAGGTTGATCATCCCCAAGGGGATGAACACCCCTTGTAAGATGAGCTAGCTCAATTCTTGTGGATACCAACTACATGACATGCATAAACACATGTGAATGGCCCTAGTAAGAATAAGGTGAACCTTCTCCTATATTGGGATGTAGACCAATGCAGATAGGATACATTTATCACAAGGGTGTACTTGTGATAAATGGGCCCATGTGTAGTCCTTCCTTGATCATGAAAACAAATAATATGGACTCAAAGTGATCGAAGATGTAGACCCAAAGTGAGCCTAATCTCAGAGAGAGTCAATTGGCTCAGAGGGAGAACCATAGAGGAAGTTTCCTCTTGGTTCATATGGAAGTGAGACATCCCCTGGAAGACTGACAGACAAGTGTCACGAGTCTAGAGTGAATTTTGTATACTTCAGAGACAAGCCTTGGAATGATGAAGAATGTCTCCCTCGTTGAGAGGGAATGTTGATGTTTGGAAAACATCAGGAGGAAATTCTCCCAGATCATATGGCAAGTTTCTCCTAATGTTGTAGATGTTATGAATGCTTCCCTAGTTAAGAGGGAGTGTTGAAATTATAACTATGGTCAGTATTCATAATGTGAAAAGTAAAAAGTGAAAAATAGTTTAGTATAAATATATATAATAAATTAGTAGTTATTTATTATCCAAGGGACGCATCCTTTCATGGATGGTCACCATATTTTCTATATATATGAAACACTCATCCTTGTAATAACATCATATTCGAATATACAATATCATATCATTTAGAAAAGTAAACAGGAAGTGGGGCAGTCGAAGGACTATTAAGCAGAGAAGGGGCACACTTCCTTGGGTGTGACAGGTGCATGGGGAATGAGGGGCCGTGGGCTAGTTGCAGTAGTGGGAACTTAGGACTGGACAATTTTGTTGAGCTTCAAAACATAGCTTGTCTCTAGGATCCTTTTTTCCCTAGTGGAGTTGAGCCTCAGCTCGAAGGTGACCCGTTGCTGAAAGTTTATGAGAAACAATGTCTGTGGCTGGGAGGAACATCTAAGTCAAGGCCACCATTGGTGAACTTTATAAAAGATAAGTGTTCTTAATGTACTTGTCTTGTTTACTACATGCATATTTGTCTATGATTGACATGGGTTAATTCTTGTATGTTGTTGCATATGAGTATTTCTTGTTATTCTGTTTATTGTTGTTTGCTTATGTAAGTATGGTTTTTTTATCATGTATTTGTAGTTTTTCATGGATATGACAAATGTGGTTAATATTTCCTTTTAAGTTAACCTTGGGATTTGGTTATGAGTCATCAAGAAGAGGGTGAAGTGGACAAGTGCATAAGAAATTGGCATGTGTGCACCAACAAGATGGAATTTGTGTGTATTGATGAGAATTAGACTCCATGCACAATGCAAACTAAGTTGGTGTATGCCTCTTAGATGGTTGTGTGGGTGATGGTGATGTGTGAATCATATGCTAGTGTGCGCAATGGGCGCACATAGTTTTTAGTTACTTTCATTGTTAAGATCATTTGGTAATGAGAATGTTGCTTTTGCTATTTAAATTTGTGTGGTGCGACTCAATCTTGGGATGAGCGTGTTACTTCAAGTGATACTACGCGAAATCGTGTTAGAGTAAAATGTACGTAGTGAAAATTCAGAGTAACATTGCTTAGTAGAATGCTAGGGATGTTACAGTTTTGTTGACTTAGAGCTACAAAAGTGGGGGTTGTATGACGTGGCCCAGCCTGGGGTGGATGGAGACGTTACACTTCTAGCCATGACTATTTTGTTTTCGTTTATCTCAATAAATAAGAGCATGATTTGATACTTTTCTCTTGATCCTATTTTATGGGATCCATGGGAATGTATTTGTCCCAATGGTCCCTAGAATTCAATCTAAAAGAAGAAATCTAAGAATTCCTAGTGTAGTTTATATTTCCTCATCTCCCTCTAATATTTTGGGATGACTGCACTAATACATATACTGGAAAGAAACTCACTAGATTCATTGACCGAGCAAAAATGTAAGAAATAGTTTTTCCTATGTAAGAATATGCATGCTGGTGGAATTGGAGAAGGGACTACTAGAGGCTTTGCAAATCAATATTGATGGATGGAGCCATCATTTGATCCATATGATCCATATATTCATCAATATATGAATTAAATAACATATGATATTTTTTAAGGTGGCATTGTAAGTTAGTTGTTAATCAGCAATAAATAAATAATAAAGATAGTTATTACTAATTGCTATTTGAGAATGCAACGTGATTATCATTATTTAAGAAAACAAAACCATTTTTAAATCTCTAAAATATTATTATATGACTAATCAAACACCAAATCAACTCTAAAAAATAATAACAAAATAATAACTATTGGTTAATTATAGAGCCGGTTAACTCCATAGAAAAAATAAAGATTATTGTAGCGTCGCATCCGTAGAGATACTGGAATGGTATAAAGGCGACGCCATGCTTCTATTTTCAAAATCAGAAAAGCAAAGAGAAGTATAAATACAGTCTTAAGTTGCAAGAAAGATCGTTGAGTTATAGTAGGCATCCTTTTCAGAGGCACATATGAGCAGCTCATCATGCCCCATTTGTTTGGAAGCATTTAAGTTGGACGAGAAAGCCCGCCAACTGCCATGCCACCACATGTTTCACGAGAGTTGCATAATCCCATGGCTGGAAACACGAAATACTTGTCCAGTCTGCCGATTCGAACTGCCAATTCAAAAATGATGAACGTTTTCTCTTCCCTTATTATTGACTCTTAAAATGGATTCTCCTCAAATTGCATGTTTGTTATAATTTGTTAATATCTTTAACTATTGGAATTTGTTACCTAATCTTAAATGAACAAAAATGTAAAAGAGCCAATACTTATTTGTTACCTATTCTTATTGTGACACCCCCTCGTATTGATTATAACTATGGGTGATATGATAGAATTGAGGAGGCAAGGAACTGAGGAGGCAAGGAAGTGATGAATGTTGATATTGTAATTCTCTCAATTTCACTTCCTTGATGATAATATAAAATTGTTGTTCTTCCTTATGTTGTATTGTTTATATTCGAGTATCATAGTGTTCTTTAGCATTGTATGTCAAGTTAGCCAAGCCCCACTGTGTTCGGTATCCATTGCATTATTTTTGTTAGTTAATTTATTTTCTATTTTATAGTTTCCTTACTTTTTTTGGATTCATTGCTTTCCTTTTATATAATTTTTAATTGAAAAGTGTAGTGTGATAATTAAGATACATGAATGACTATTCTTGCTTTTTAATTAAATGAATTACATAAATATGGTTATAGGATGATCTATAAACTATCATGGATATTTTAAAGATTGATTCATATAGAGATGATTTGTAACTTTTTTTTCAACACATTAAATCCCTTAACCACAATATGCTGAAAAACTAAATAGAAAAGAAAAACGCAATGAACAAGATCATAATAAGACACAAATATTTACCTTGGAGAAACCCAATATGGGAGTAACCCCCAACAAAGATCTTTTCTCTTTATATATTAATGAGTTTGCAGATACAAACACTAAATAGGGTGCTACAGTTCAAAGAGAGAGGATGTTTCTTGCAGATATGGAGAATACTGTAGATTTGAGCTTATATAGACTCACCAAGACTTGGAGAACCTTAAGGAAGCTCATTCCTCTTGGTAGTGGAGAAGAACAAAAAGAACGTCAAAAATTTCTTCTTGCTTGATCTCTGCAATAGCTAGATTATTCCTTAACTACTTAGTAGAGAAATATGCACTAGGGAAAGAGATTTTTGTTCATACTTAAATTGAACCAAGATACCATGTGAAGCCTCTGATATGAGCAAAGTTGAAACCCTAATTGAGTTCTGGAAATTACTATAGATTTGAATTGTATCTAGCGAATGATCCTCTTGTCCTTTTATGGTTTCTCCCATCCTTCTAGAAGCATCCATATATTATCTTCTTGTTGGGCTAAGTCAAACTTCTAGAAGCCTCAAGGAGGTCATCACTTTAAGTTGTCATGTTCCTAGGAATAAAGTTCACCCTCCTTTTTTTTTAATAACTTAATAACACTTTATAATAATACAACTTTACAACTTAGGGTTTTATCCTTTTAATTCTCCATTAACACTTCAACCTTAGCATTCTCTAGGTCGTTCTCCTCTAGAATGAGTTGAGACGATCTTTGAGAGATCCTATGTGATGGGTGTGTCATAATCCTCTACACTGACTTGAGATGACGTGTGGTCTCCTGTCGTTCTCCTCTAGAATAAGTTGAGATGACTTGAGATGGTCTCCTATTAGACTCCTATTGACTTAGTTGATTTGACTTGATATGGTTCTCCAAATGGTACTCCTATGGACTTAGTTGAGTTAATATGTTGAGAATGATGTCCCTGTAGGTGAGCACAAGTGGACGTGTCCCTAGTGGCTGAGCACTAGAGGATGTGTGGATCCCTTGCTATATTGTCTGAAAGTAAGATTTGTTGTAACCCTAATTTTTATTGTGAAAGGGTACAAGTCAACCCCACCATGTAAAAGATAATTTATATTGGTTAAAGATTAATTATATTTTTGAGTTGTACAAGTCGTCCCTATTGTGTCAATAGACACGCCTATTGATGGATCAAGCAACTTCAGCTTCTGGTAATCAAGACTACAAATCACTCTAGAAGAGAATGATCTATTTAGGTTTATGGAAAATACTCTACCAGCAACAACAACCGATGAAGAGAAGGTTGATTGGAAGGTAGACAATGTCAATGCAAGGAAGACAATCATCTATTTAGTAAGAGATCATCTACTACCTTGTATTGCTACCTTGAAGACAAATTATTAGATGTATGATGCATTAAATAAGATGTTTGAGAGAAACAACAATAACAAAGCCCTTACATTGAAGCACCAGCTTCAAAATATCAAGATGACAAAATATGACACCATTGCCACCTTCTTCATGAGGATCTTAGATATCAGAGATAAACTAGGTGCCATTGGAGAACCCATAATAGACAGATAACTTGTCATGACTAATGTAAATTCTCTTCCAAGAAATTGGGAGTCATTTCTTCAAAAGTATTAGTGGAAGACTAGATCTACGTGAGTTTGATCGTCTATGTAGAGACTACACTCAGGATGAAACCAAACTTATATCCAGATTAGTGCAAGACTCCCATAATGATGAAAATCAAGCTCTTGCTTCTCATGCAAAGAGATGAAGAAGAAATAGAAGAAGTTTCAACAAATAATTCAAACACAAGAAAACTTCAGCAACTCCAGGTCATGAACATAGAAAAGAAAATTCAAAGATTCAATGTTTCAGATGCGACAAGTATGGACACATTGCAAGAGATTGCCCTACCAGGAAGAAAGGAAGACACCATGCATCCACTACTGATGTTGATCCAGAACCACATCATAGAGATGAAGACATAAAAGATGAATCATTCTTCTTCATATCAACACTCTGAGGTATGGTTCCTACAGATAGTGACATTTGGTTAATTGATAGTGGTTCTTCTAGACACATGACTAGATACAGAGAACATCTTACAGACCTGGTTGAGAAAGAGTCTCATATACATGTTGTACTTGGTGATAATTCTAGATATACTGTGAAAGGAGTTGGAACTTCTACCTTCGTACTAAGATTCTGACATACCACTTCACTTAAGTGAGGTACTATATGTACCTGGGATTAAGAGGAACCTTGTCTCTATTTCTAACTTAGAGAATTAAGGCTATAAGGTTACCTTCTCTGAAGGAAAATTTCTTTCATGGAACAAGAACTCACACAAGGATTGTTCCTAGGTGATTGGTGTTCGAGAAAACAATTTGAATAGATTAATTGTTTGACCACTCCAGTCCCTATTACAAGATATTATCATCTTGAGTGAGCTATGGCATATGAGACTTTCTTATTTACATTACAGATCCCTTTCCTCTCTGGGAAATATGGTAACAATCCTTCTAGAGATACATGTTCAACATAATGGAATTTGTAGAGGTTGTGCTCTTGGCAAGAATATCAAGGGGTCCTTCTTAAGCAGTGATAATAGATCCAAGGGGATCTTGAACTTGATACATACAAATGTTTGTGGAACCATGACTGTTTCTTCCCTGAACGGATATTTTAAATATGTTCTCTTAATCGATGATCACTCTTGGAAGACGTGGATTTACTTCTTGAAAACCTAGGATGGAGTCCTTGCAAGATTTCAAGAGTTTAAATATTAGGTTGAGAACCTGATCGGGAGGAGGATTAGGCTGTTGAGATCAAATAATGGAGAAGAGTACACCTCCATGGATTTCAGTGAAGGCCTAATGGTTAAGAACATGTGTTTCCTCTTAAGAGGTCACAGGGTCAAATCCATAGGGGGGTAGGGTATGTATACCTTCGTAGACTTTACCAGTGAAATCGCTGGGCGGAGGGGGGTCCCTTGTCCCACAAAAAAGGGGGTATCATACACCAATAGATTATTATTATTATTATTATTGAGGAAGGGATCAAGAGGGAGTACATCGTTCCTTATAACCCTTAGCATAATGTGGTTGCAGAGAGGAATAACATGACCATTATTGAGGCAACCAAAGTGATGATACATTATCAAAATCTACCTATGATTGTTAGGAAAATCCATCCATGAAAGAAGTGTATGTTCAGAATAGGAGTCCTCATCAAATTCCGAAGAACATGACTCTCGAAGAATCTTTCACCAGAGTGAAGCTTGAGGTTGGACACTTCAATATATTTGGGTGTCCAGTATGCTTTCATGTACCCAAGGAGAAGAGGACCAAGCTAGGCCCTTCAGGAAGAAAGGGTACATTCGTGGGGTGCAATGAATCTATGAAGGCATATTAGATATACATCCTTGTTTAGAGACAGGTCGAGGT
Organism: Picea engelmannii; assembly: GCA_009831015.1. Classification (NCBI taxonomy): domain Eukaryota; kingdom Viridiplantae; phylum Streptophyta; class Pinopsida; order Pinales; family Pinaceae; genus Picea; species Picea engelmannii. The sequence continues at coordinate 1,113,488 of ML787349.1, read as the reverse complement.
TATCAGAGATGTCACCTTTGAGGAAGATATATCCTTTCGCAGATCCAAATAATCTCAGATGGATACTGACAGTGAGAAGAATGATGAGATAAGATAACTCCCCTTCAGTAGTTCATAGAGAGACATTTATTGATCCAATTGATCTTGTAGCTTCAGTTGATGTTCCAGGAGACATTGCAGTAGACCATAAGAGGCCTGCTTGGGATCTAGAGACTCTGCAAGAGGCAGAGGGACATGCAGCTCCTCATGGTACATTCTGAGAAAGCAAGATACCATAGATATTTTCGATCTATATTTCAGCTATGAGCCACATCATTGATATTGAGCCTTATTTTCATGGAGAAGCAACAAGTCAATAGGTTTGGCAACATGCAATGACCAAGGAGTATTAGTCCATCATGAAGAATGATGTGTGGGATATTGTTACGATACCGAAAGGTAAGTCTGTAGTGACTTCCAAGTGGATCTATAAGATCAAACATGGAGCCGATGGAAGTGTTGATAAGTAGAAAGAGAGATTTGTGGCTAGAGGATTCTATCAAGTGAAGGGAATAGATTATGAGGAGACATTTTCTCCTCTTTCTTGATACACTTCCATCCATACGATTATTTCCCTAGCTACATCCATGGGTTGGAAACTACATCAGATGGATGTAAAGAATGTTAAAATATAATGTATGTGCTTGTTTTAACATTGATAATATCACTATTTTCACCCAACCATAGGCCAAAGCCACCCTACGAGCACCTTAACCTTGACAGAGAATCACTTTGGAAGAAAACCCTAGGCTAGATAGAAAAACAAAGGGTAGCACTCCTTTCCCCAAGGATAGTGCACCAACAAGAGATGATCAGATAGTCCAAACCCTAACCAAGATATAGTCAAAGCCAAACGTGATCTATTAGTTGCAGTAGATGCAATGGCAGCTCTACTCCAAACCTGCACACAAAAATAGGCACTATAGTGCGAACAAGTGTTCAATTCTGAGACTGCTTGCTAGAATGAAGACTGGCCTCCTGTATTTATAGTAATTTTGGCTAACTGTCTGGGCTGAATTCTCATTCTAGGTATCTGTCTATTCAATATATATTATTTCTTCTGGCCGAATGCTTCTCTTGGAGGCTAATAACCTAATACAAGTTATCTTCTTGAGTCAAACTGTCTTCTAGGGTTATTATCTAACTCATTAGGGTTTCTTCTTTCTTCCCGGAGTATTCTATTCTCGTCAGGTTTACACGTGGAGGTAAATACCTCCCATATCTACCATAATATCAACACTCCCTCCTATATAGGAAATGGTCTTGAACACAAAACATACCATTCACCTAGTAGCATCAAGTTACATAGTTGTATAGACTATCTCATGACTAGACCATGAGCACCATCATCACCATCAATGTCATCAGCTACTTTATCTCTCGGAACCATACTCTATCTGAATAATCAAACATGATGCTCACTCCATAGAGTGACACAAGAACCATTCTTCTAATCTATAAGAATAAATGTTCTGAACCATTTTCTGTCTGGGAAATATCTGTTCATTGATCATCCATCTAGATCATAATCAATTTCAACACTATTGATAGTATTCAAGTTAATTGGAACAATATCATTCAATAGAACACAACTGTGTCTATCCACAGTAGTACACAACTACAATCTAGTGGTACACTACCATACCAAGTATCACACAGATACTTGATCAAAAAGTGGAACACATCCACCATATTAGTATACATCTACTGTTTAGAAACATACAGTATTCATAACAATCATTTGATATCAACCTGCACAGAAACAATGTTATGATATAAAATGAATCATTTGGGCCATTATTCCACTAACATCTGTTAGATCTCGGAAGAGTATCTTCCCTCAAAAAGGTAAGACAACAATGATGAGCTATCTGGACTATTATTCTCAAGCAAGGAAGAATAACTGTCCTAATTTATGAGCCTCGACCATTCCCCACCCTGGGCCATTCCTTCGACACTAAACAAAGTGTAACCTGGAGAGAATGATTTTCCCTAAGGAATATTTGTCCCTGATTGATGAACCTGGAGCATTCCCCACCCTGGGCCATTCTTCCGACACTAAAGAAAGTGCAACCTAGAGAGAATGAATCCACTGTAAGGAATGATTGTCCAGACCATTTCCAAAGGAAATGACTATCCTGCACCAACCTCCAAAACGTACCATTCCCCGTGTTAACCATAATGGGAAATCATTGTCCGGCAAGGCGGGCCAATCTTCTAGAGTAACTCTCAAGAAGAGAGACTGTGCTAGACCACTTCCCATGTTAACCACAATGGGAAGTTGTTGTCTATGGCACATCAACAATCTGGACGATTTTCCAAACTAGAAAATGTCTGTCCGTCAAAAATCTCAATCCACTTTCCGAACTGGAAAGAAACTGCTCATCCTTGACCATTTTTCGAACTGAAAAATGAATTTCCATCAATCAATAACACATTAGTGCTCCCTCCCAACCTGGGAGTCATCTCTCTTCCTTTTTCAATAAGGAATTCTTCTCCATGAGCTCCAGCTTGAGTATGCAAGCTCTTTCCTCTTGGACAAAATCTTTACCAAAATGTTTGCTTGTCTGCTCATTTGTGGAGATATGTATTGGAGGACTACTTTTTCCTTTCTGGACTTCATCCTGGATAATGTAATTCTTTATTTCAAATGTACTTTGTTCTGGAACACTAGTTTTCTCTGAAGGCTTCATGTAGCTCTGATCAATAAAGTATATCATTGTTGGAAAAATGGAACATATCCATGTGGCACTTCTTCTGTCATCATGAGATATGATATTCTGAGTAATCATCTTGATACAATATCTTTGTTATAGAAAATATTCACCACGCTTCTGCTGTGCACTGGAGGTTCTCCACCAAGTTATCTTCTTCCATCTGCATACAAGGGTCTCTTTTTGGTATGCTTCAATGTCTTGAGGTTGTTCTTCATACACTCTTTGTTCAATTTCTCTAGAGAACATTCTTTTCATTCTTCTGATGTAGAATTCCAACCCATGGATATTGCAAATGATATAAAGACTCATGTAGAGGTATGTCTAGTTTATTGGAACAAGTAATCATCATAGTCTTCTCCCTCCCTATAGGAGAACCTCTAGTTTTGGAACTTGCAATGCTTGCATATATACATTGTTCTTCATCAAAACTTTCAGTTCCTCTACTTGATTCCTTTTAGTGAGTTCATATGAAGTTGGTAATCTTGTGATTCTCGATACAATGACTGGTTTTTATGGCTTTTCTTTCTTGTAATCTTCATGTTCTTCCTCATGTTTTTATTTATCTCTCTTGGGTCCATGGAGTTTCTTATAGATTCCATTCCCTAAATATTCCATTTCCTCCTTTCATCATAGGATCATGGATGTGGATGGAAAACTAGGGATACTTTAAGGCTTGTCTTTGAAGAAAAATTCTTCTAAGGTTGAACTGAACATGTACTGCCTTTCATGGCTGCTACCATGGATATATACTTCATCATCTTCAATGGATCATAGGATTAGCTCCCTCCTAATCCTTGCTTCATGTATGAATGCATGCTCTTCCATTTGGTGATATATAATCAGATCCCTCCAACTAGGAGAGTCCACGCTTTCGTCTGCATCCTTATTCCCTTCTGCAAAGTGTTATAAGTCTTTCTCCAATTTCCTCTTGATTGCTGACTTATTTCTGTCTTTTCTTCTTCTAAGTCTCTTCAAGATTGATTCTGATTTCGGCTTATCTTGTAATAGCTTCCACATGATTTGTTTGATGTATTTCATCCTTTCATGTGTATTATCTGACTTGTATAATGATAGCAATCATTATTTAACCAATACATATTAGGACAGTTAATTATTTAATTAATTATACTTGGTAAATATCAAGCAATCATTTAGCTAGGGTTGTTACAATTTGGAGAGCTTCGTTCTACGTACTCAGTATGGCCTGTTTTTGTTATAAACAATAACCTTCCTCCTTGGATGTCGATCAAGTGAGAGCACACAATGTTGGCAATGATTGTTTCGGGTTTTTAATTATCTTTGTTTTTTTTAAAGCATGACAAAATATTTCATTTCTTTGTTTCGTGCATGGTAATTATTTCTTTTATATATCACGACATGTATATAAGTATAATTAATCATGTAGTAGGTTGAACCAATCAGGTAGGTACCAGGTTAAAGATATGCACGTATATATTGAGCCTCTCATCGATGAGTTGTTGAAGTTATGGGTTGGCATCATTATGTATGACATCTCTAGACCAATAGGGAAAAGATGATTTCAATTCCATGGAATACTATCATTGACAATTCATGATGGTCCTGGGTTAACACATTTTTGTGGTATATTGTTACTTTATTTTTGTGATTTAATATTATATATCTTTTTTGAAAAAATCATGCATTATTAAATTCATTTTGTCCCATTAATTAGTGTTAATTTCAATTTGTTGATGTTTCATGAATGTCGTTAAGGAAAGAATGGGCTTCCACGAGGAATGAAAAGTTATCCAATGCAATTCAGTAGATTGCCATACTATGAGCACCTACAAATAGTTCACTTGTTTGATATAATGCATATCGGGAAGAACATAACAAAATTGTTATGGCGAATATTAGATGGAAGGACTGACAAAGAGAGAATTGGAAAGATTTGTTGTGACATCCAAGAAGCTAATCATGCCTTGCAAAGTGTTATTATTAATTCTAATGGCAATGGTCCTGAACAAAATACTAGTCTTCCTTGGTTATTTATGGAGCAATAGAGCAATATTGTAAAAGAGGTCATTCGAAAAATTAGGTTTCCGACGGGGTTTTCGTCGAACATACAAAATATCTTAACTAGAAAATGTGATTTTGGCGGGGTTAAAACACATACTGGCATACATTCATTAAGGTAATTAGTAGGTTATAATATATTTTCTTATTGGTACACATTTTTTGGAAACAAATAATAATTATTTGTTTTTTGTTACAGTATGTTCAACCTTTATCTCTCCCAGACAACTTTGACAACAACATAAAACAAATTATTTATGTACTTGGAAAATACATGAGGTAAGTATTGTTTTATAAGGAAAATGTACTTCTTATGTGATTTGTATTGGAACTTATTGACATATTATCTTTTATCTRCAAATTTATGTATGCCTTGATATTTTTTTATTGCATTGACATTTGTAGGTGGCTATCATCAAAAGAAATCCATAAAGAAGATATAAGGTATTGGAAGAGAGAAATTCCATGACTAATGTGTCAAATGCAACAATATCTACCTCTAGCATTTTTCAATGCACAAGAACACTACCTCATACACCAAGTTGAGGAGATTGAATTATGTGGACCAGTACACACAAGGTCGATGTGGATGGTGGAGAGGCATTTGAAGTCACTTAAGGCTTTTGTTAGACAAAGAGCACGTCCGGAGGGTTCTATGGTTGAGGGATATATGGTATATCAATGCATGGTGTATTTTAGTCAATATCTACCTAAATTAGTAGAAAATATGAATGTGCCTCACATTTGGCATCTCGACTCCATCAACAAATTTGAAGGGGAGGTCCTATTGGGGAAAGGTAAAATGAGGGCTGTGAAAGGTGATTATCAGATGTTGACGTAGATTTAATATATTACACATCTATTGAATTATTCATTTATTAACAATAACTAATTAATGATATTAAATTGTTATGCTATCATATAGTTGCTCGAGAGTGGGATGCTTTACATTTATACATTGCAAACAACCTTGATTGGATGGAGCATTGGACAGAACATACTGAAGAATATTTCGGTAGGTTATCATGAGAAGGGGTGAGTAAGATGATTAAAACAATGCATCGTCATCGAGATCAATTTCCCGATCTTACATCAAGGGAAGTTGATTTAGCCTTTGTTTTAAAATATAAACAAGCAAGTTAAATTTGTTACCCACATTTTCCTAGTTTTTTCCCAAATTTTCAATGTATTTTGGTTTGTTTAATTATTGATATATATATTTAGTAAGTCCTATATGAGGATTATTAATTCACAATTTATTTTTTACTTGTTGTCCATGTTGCAGTTGAAACATCACAAAGCTATGTGGTGTAATGGTCATAAATTTCGTATCAAAATCTTGGATGATAAGATGAAAACCTCAGATTGTGGGATAACTGTAGTGTTTAAGGTCACCAACATTTCCTCTAGAAGTGACAGAAATCTGGAAGAAACTGAGAATAGGTACTGTGGCCATTTGGAGGATATAATTGAGTGTGATTTTAATTCCTTTAAAATAGTTTTGTTTGAGGTTAAATGGTACAGGATAGGGATGCATGAATGTGATCCTGAAAGAACTGTTATTGAGCATGATAATTGATTTACCATGGTTAATACAAGGGCATTTGAATCGGGTACAAAGCCTTATGTTCTTCCAATTCAATGTGAGCAAGTATTTTACTCAGAGGTACCTAGTAAATCAGGTTGGTCATATGTTGTTAGATATGATCCAAGAGGAAGACCAGTAAAGTAAAATCATGTAGTCGAGGATGAATATAATAACGAGGAAGAAGATCATGATTATGAATATCAGGAGCAGGTGGCTCATGTAGTCGATGTGTCAGACAAATAATTTGAAGAGGTTGATCATCCAAATGTAGGAGACGATGATCTCATTGAAGATATCGATAACTATAATAGCGAAAATGACATTGATGATGATGTTGATAGGAATGAACCTTTCACCAATATCGATTCTGAACCATATCCTGATACAGATGTTGAACTGGATGAAGAAGAAGATGACTGATATTTAATTCATGTTGAAAACAAGAGGTATGTGTTTATATCTTTTATATGATCTATTTTTATATTGTATAATATAGTATATGATACATGTTCTTTATAATTTCAAATTAGGTAATATGGGGAAATTGAGAGTGATGTGAGGGGGGGGCATAATTAGAGCTTCCACCTTCATGTGGTTTCCCCTGTTTAGTAGAGAATGACTATTCTCGAAACCAAGAGGAGCCCTGCGCGATTGCGCCTAATCATACCAACGATGTAGTTATGTCCATTATCAATTGTTAGGAAACATTTGTTAAAAAATTGTGTAGGTTAATTTCAAAAGGAAACTAGGGACTTCAATTAATTCATACTTTCCAACTCTTGTTTCATAAGGGAGATATTTTGTGTCTTTATCTTTCTAAATATTCCTATAAAAATATTTCTATATTATTGGAAATAAAACTTGAATTGTTTTCTAAGCTCAACTGAGAAGAGAAAGGATTATTTGATCCAATCAATTTAATTATAAAGAACACTATGCTTGTGCAAGAAGATCAATATCATATCATAATTTTGATATGGAACTTCGAATATCGATATGACACAATAAATTCTTGCACAACATGTAAACAAATGCAACTTGGGAAACCTGGAAAATATAACATGCCTTTCCACATTGAGGGGCATCAATAAAGGTTGTCCTCTTTCAAATTTCATTTTGTTTTTGTTGCAAAGTTTTTTCCGAAAATGCACCTAAGCATCTCAAATTGCATGGCAATGTTATGTGTGGAACTAGATAAGGGAGTCAAAATAAAAATTAAACCCGTCAATCATTTGCAATTTTGTGGTGTTTCTATTCATTTAAAGTAGCCATGCACCTTCACAAGTAAAAATACCAAGGAGGCTCTAAATAGATCTCTAAATGTCCCATTTTCAAATTATTTATGGACAAATCCCAAAATTAATGGATTTACTTGATCTTTCTAATGGAACACATGTTAACAAAGGTATATAAAATTTTATGGAATACATTAAAAATATGCAGTAGTATGTGAAGCAAACATTGTGGGAGACAAATAAATCATATAATATTAAAGGTGATCATCATAGAAGAGTAATTGAATTTTAGGTTGGAAAGTTGGTTATGCTTCATCAATGGAAAGAAAGGTACCCTCAAGGTACCTATAATAAATTGAATCACGAGGAAATTGTCTCATATTCAACATAACAGATCTATATCCTTATCACCCAAAAGTGCATAATGTGACAACAACAATTACCAAAGAAGAAAAGAGAAGGGATTAAGCATGTTGTTGACACAAACAATCGGGCCAAAACATATAAAATCTATTTAGTCAAATGGAAGGGTATGAAAAAGTCATAGAAAACATGAATTAATAAAGAGTAGGTATCTAGATTTAGCAAAATTGTTGCTCCCATTAACTCTCCAAATGGCTTAAAATTGTGTAGCCCATGTTCTATTGGGGCCCCAAAATTTCCTTATTTTGTCAAGTGTTTAGGTAGGTCCACATGGTTTTAACTTTTGAAAGTATTTGTATGTGTGCAGATGATTTGAATAAAAGGGCTTGGAGAATTTCCTAGCGGAGTTGCTCCAATATATCAATGTTGTTCTCTCACTCTCCTCACCTAGGTTCAAATCCACAATGATATTTTGGCTTGTTATGATAAGGCTAGAAGGGTAGATGCCCCGCAGGAGTGGGACCCCCTTGTGCATGTGTCTTCGAACTTCTTGACTCTTGTTATGTCATAAGTTTATTGTTGGGCATTGGATTGCAAGTTGTTGGCACTAATCTAGGAGTTATAGTGGAAGCTATCTAGATTTTAACTTGTGTCTCACCTAGGTAATTATCCAGGGAAATTACAAATTCCTCTAGTTCTAAAAAATACACTCTAATGTCTAACCCACTAACCATTAACCTAATTATACCCATAACCACTAACTCATAATCCCTAACACACTAACATGTGAATCTTTGACTTCTAATCCCCAACACATTATCCACTAACCCATAACCCACTAATCCATAACCCACTAATCCTTGATCCCCTAATTCACTAACCCCCTAATACCTATCTCACTAACCCTAAAGATACTAACCCACTAAGACATAACCCTAACCCATTAACCATGGATGGAAATTATCCCACTAAGCACTAACTGGATGACAACTAAGACACTAAATCCTAACCCACTAAGCACTAACACAATAAATTATGTCTTACTAACCTATTAAATGATTAATTGAGATTTAACCAATATCCCTAACACACCAACCAATTGAATTTATATCCCCTAATGATCCCTAAACCACCAAGAGAGCAATCCATAACCCCTAAAACCCAACCACTAATGGTCACTTGTTCGTTAACCCCCAATGAGAACTAATTGACTAACATCTAACCTACTAACTCCTAATGACAATTAATTGACTAACATCTAACCTAGTAATCACTAACCTTGTAAACCAATAACCCCTAATGTTGAACACACAAACCCATTATATAGGCTAAAAATACTAACCCACTAACTCGCAACCCCTAACACACTAATTCTTGACAACTAACCCACTAACTCCTACTAGACTTGAAATTACTAACCCGTTAACCCATAACCTCTAAAACGCCAACTCCTAACCCAGGTTCAAATCCACAACCCAAGTAGGTCTCATGAATTCATGTTTGGGTTGTATATCAATGTTGGGTTATATATTATATATTATATATATAATATAAAAAAATAAAAATGAAAAATGAAAAATGAAAAACAAACATTTCAAAACGCAAAACACTTGCACGCGGCCTGTTGCAAGCTCGTACCACCATAGTCCACGCACTACGCCACCACAGTCCAACCTATATCACTCGCGTGCAGGTTGCAAGCTACCACCGCCACCATAGTTCGACCTATATCACTCGCGCAGGCTGCAAGCTACCACCATGACGGATTTGGAGCACGGTTTGGATTTGGAGGATAGATTTGGAGGACGGGAGAAGGAGGAGGGCACACGATTTGCAGAGGAGGCACATGATTTTCAGAGGCTAGGGCACATGATTTGCAGAGGAGGACGGAACAGGATTTGCAAAGGCTAGGGCACATGATTTGCAGAGGAGGAGGGCACACGATTTGCAGAGGCTAGGGCACACGATTTGCAGAGGAGGAGGACACATGATTTGTAGAGGAGGAGGGCACATGATTTTGCACTGGAGGAGGGCACATGGCTGGAGGAAATGGTTTGACCTCTTTCTCCTATCTCTTGACTTCCTAACATTATTCTTATAGAGGTAGGAAAGCATAGTTTTGTGCAAATGTTGGACTACAAAAACATCCCCTATCAATGCACCCTTTGCAAATCCCATGGGAAACAAATATTTCATGTTCATATATCTCCCAAACAAACTTTGGTGATTCTTACCAATACATATGAGAGTAGAAACATTGGAAGGATCTCGAAAGGGTAAATGAAACATGGAAGAGCTCAATCTTAGTGGGAAAACAACACCTTCTGAACATGCCTTAGTGGATGAGGAGATCGTTGAAGTTAAAAAAAATCCACATGTGAGGTTAGAAGAGGTAGAGGATAAGATCTCATAACCCATAAGTTAAAGGAGGATAGACAAGGCACAATGTCTCCTCAACAAACAAGGAAGTGTTTTTGTTCCCCCACAATATCCACTTAGAGAAAATACAACATCTGAGCTAGAGTAAAAGAGTATCAACTATAATCAGGAGGTATTGAGTCAATGATGTCAAATGTTTCAACAACTACAAGAGGTATAAAGTACCATATGACATAGACCAAATAAAAATCATAAAATGAGGTAATCTTGGGTAAACAAGTAACAATATCAGGAGCCCTTATTAGAGAAACCCTCCCCTAGGTTTCAAAATGATCTCGATCTCCTTCAATAATGGTCCTCTACACACACCCAACAAACAATAGGCTTACGGCCATTGTTTTTCTTGGCACCCTCTGCTCGCCTAAATTTTATGACAACTTATATAGACTGGTTAGGCTCTTTTCCTTTCTTCTTGGTGTCCCCCCAATCCATCCCTGGGGTGTCCAAAACCTCTAATATTTCTCTTAAATCCTTCTTCTTATGATTTTCTTCCAAGGTTGCTGTCTTCCATGGACAATGTTTAACATAATGGTTCTCTCCACATAAACAACATGCAATAAAATGACCTTTTACCGGTCTTTGTTTTACTATTGTGATGTCCTCCACTCTGTTGTTAGACTTCTTCCTGGGATACAACCATGCTTCTGATTAGTCCACAAAGGTTTCCAACTTGTGATACAAGGAGTCAATCTTCAAACTAGCTTGTTCCAAGACTATCCAATGGCATTGTACAACGTCCACGACTTATAGGGGTGGCCTCAACACAACACACCCTTAAAAATATCATATAGAAACACAAAGCCAATATTCTAATATTACAAGAAACTATGTATTTAGAGTAATATTCCCAAAAGCACCTAAAGAAATGTGTTCCAGGTTGAAAGTGTGGAAGGAAACTTCGATGGATTGGGCTCTCAAATGGTGTTAGTTAATTATTTTTTGGGATAAGGTAAGCTCGACAAACTATATCTTGACTCATTTCTCTCCAAAGGAATTTAATTTTTAGTTGGACATCCTCAATGCATATGCCCCATCTCAGAATAGGAGGCCCTTCTAGGATAAATTGGTAGTCTAGGGCCTATTAGACCTCCCCATGCTAATTCTCAGGGAGACCTAAATTTTACATTTCATTAGTAAAAAATATGGGGTGCTCATTCTTGACTCGGTCCTCTAGCAAATTATTTCCTTAAGATATTAGATACCCAACTTATAGTCACATGTTGAACCTTTAGTTCCATAGGCTACTTGGTCAAATAAGAGGGGCGACACTTAGGAGATAAGTACAAGGTTGAACTAATTCCTCATAAAGAAGGATTTGGTCATGAATCTCCCCTCATACAAATCCATAGTTTTGAAGGAATTAAAATTATACCACCACCCCATCAAACTGGAGATAGCTACAAAGGA
>ML787349.1:1059553-1073393 GCA_009831015.1 Picea engelmannii | reverse complement strand
TCTTCAAGTACATAAGAGTTTAACTTTAGAGCTATGGTCAAATAAAAACAAAGAGGTCTTAAAGGAAATTGACCATGTGGTTTTGTATATATTTATCATACAGCTTGATTACTGAATCAAAATGTTGCAGGATACTTCAATGCATATACTTCAAAATGTTGCAGGATACTTCAATGCCTATACTTCAATGCCTAAATGAATGTATATATTTATCATATTTATCACACTTCAATGCATAAACTATGATGTACAATTCCTTATCTTATTTGGGGTATATTATGATTTCACCAACAAAAGTTTCAAGTGTTATGTTATCCAACTCCTTCTTTGTATCAAAGGTTCCACCATTATGTATCATGCAAAATTTTCTTTGATTTAAAATTAAATTGCAAGTTTCATTAGATTTAATATTGATGCATTACAATTCTTTCATGTCAAAGCTTCAGTTACTTGGTTTTCAATTGCAATGAATTAAAAGGTTATACTTGCCTTTTCTAATTTGCATTGAAGAGACATTTCATTCCTAAATAATTTTCTAACCCCATGAATTACCTTGGTTCAATTAAATTATCTTGGATCAACCAATTTACAACAAATTTTATATTTCTTAGGTCAATACAAAATTCACATCCTCTAACTACAAAATCCATACAAAACAATAATTGTTTTCCAAGCTCATATTTCTTCATGTTGGCTTGCAATTAATTGTGGGTTAATATGGCATTACCATACTACAATGTAATATGGTAATCCCATATTACATTGTAATATGGCATTACCATATTACAATGTAATATGGTAATTCCATATTATAATGTAATATGGTAATTCCATATTATAATGTAATATGGTAATCCCATATTACAATGTAATATGGTAATGCCATATTACAATGTAATATGGTAATGCCATATTACATTGTAATATGGTATACCATATTACAATGTAATATGTTAATACTATATCTCGTGTAATTTTTTTTTTAAAACTTAATGCCATCATCGCAATATCAACGATAGTTCGTCGGAAAAAAATTGCATTTTGACCACCGTGGCAATAGCGACGAACTTTCGTCACAAGTTGCCACAGGTTTTCGTCGCACATACAACATCTTCGTAATAAATTTGGTCTTGATGAATCAATGTCGTCGCTATTGCCATGGGTATTCGTCACAAGTTGCCACGTTTTTTCGTCGCACATACAACATCTGCGTCGTTAGTTTTTAACTTGTCAAAAATTTTCGTCACAATTGAGATGAAATTTTGTCGTAATTGCCACGGTTGTTCGTTCTACTTGTGATGAGGTTTCGTCAGAATTGCGATGATGCAAAGGGTTAATTGAACTTGAAGGTGGTGACACATGGAGAGATAATTTCTGTAGATTTTATAATGAAAAAATCGGAAATATTTCATTCACACATTTCGTCAAACACTTAGAAACCTAGAGATAACCGTCTTCTTAAATTTCAGAAATGCATACCCACATTCAGAAATTTCTATAAGAAGAAATACACATTGTTAAGAAAAATATGCAGCGGAAATACACAATGGACAACAACCCATAAGTCACAGAAATTTAGGCAAATGCCAGGGAAAAAACCCCAATGTGGGGAAACCCAACGAGAGAGAGAGATTTATTATTCAGCTTCGGGAAAGTACATATCAGCAACAAAACAACATTTCCAGCCAAGGAAAATACCTCACAGCACCAAATCTGTCCCATAGAAATCTGCCTCGTTTTCCATGCCAAAATCGTACCGATGTCCTACCTTTTCTGTACCTCGTTTTCTGTGCCCACAGTCCACTATATGGACTATTCCGTATGGCCCAAAAATAGCCAGCAATAATCTAAAAATCACCTTGAAAACCATGCCAAAATTGCCTCGATTTTCATGCCAAATTTGTACGACTGTACAGACTATACAGAATGTACGGATCTGTACAGTACGGCCTCCCACAGAAGGAAAAAAAAATTCAGCCAAAAAATCACAGAATTTTTTCTCGGGAATCGTGCCCACTTTCCTCGAAAAATGTGTCCTCTTTTTTGCTCAGTTTCCTTTCTCAAGCTTGCTTAGAAAATCTCTCCAACTCTCCTCCCAATGTCCTCTCTCGACATTCGACATGTCTTGCACACTACCCAATGCATTCTTTTATAATCTGAAAATGACATTTTTCCCCCAAAAGTGTCTTTTCACCTTCCCCAACCCTAGATCCAAAGGCCAAGATTAGATATTGCCTTTTCTAATATCAAGGGTCATGATTCATTCCCTCCAAAATGTCTCATTTAAAATTAAAGTGAATTTCACTTTATTACATAAGTGCTTTATGAAAATAAAGTCACTTTAAAAATAGAAGGTACACATTATTAAAAAGTCACTTTAATAAAAGAACCACTTAAACAAATTTATAAAAACTATTACAAAGTTAAGTGCCTGGTAGTGTAAACATTAATGTAACATCTACATACAAGACAAAACATGCAGAGTATCTCCCGAGCTAAAAATATAACACTCCCTCTTAGCGAGGGATGTACTCGCTGCCATCTCCATCATTTGGTCCCATCACACTGTGCTCTGTAGGAGCTCCCTCTGAACCTAGAGCCATCCGCAACACTTGCATAGAACTTGAACTAGAATATCTTCTCCTGACAACCTCCTGAAACCCTGAGCTTACTTCATCTTGAGCATCGGTTCGATCAACCTGGTTGAGTCTTCTGCCAGTGCTCAGAAGAGACTCGCTCTCTTCTCTTGGAATGCAAGACTGATACCTTGGCGCCACCGTAGTCTCAGGAGCCTTCTCATGCTCCTCATCTGACGCTAAATCATACATCATAGGATGTCCTCTCAACATATACAACCTATCCACCCGATTACCGATCAACTGCAGCTCTACCAGGTCCACTCCCTCTCTGTAGATAAAGACATGTTCCCTCTTGAACAATACACAATATCCTACATCCTGCAAGGCTAAGACTGAGAGCAAGTTAACACTCAACCCTAGAACAAAGAGAACTCCATCAATCTCCAAGAGTCCCCCAAACTTGAGTTGGAATCTAACATTCCCAACTCCACGTACAACTCTTGCCATACCACCTTCATTTACCACCTGTCAGCTAGGACCAATCTCTATGAAGTCTGGGAATACTCGCTAGATTCCTGTCATGTGGTTAGAGGCTTTGCTATCCACAATCCATCTGACATCACCTCCGAATCCTCCGCTGCTGACACTGGAAACTAGGGTAACCAAAGAAAATTCCCTATCAAACTTTGAAGCAAAGTCCTCTATGGCTACTGTAGCAGCTATCTCAGGCCCCTCTAACTCCTCTTTCTTCTTCTTCCTCTTAGGACAATGAGAGGCAAGGTGCCCCAACTGGTTACAACAATAACATCTGACTTTACTCAAGTCCCTTCCGGAACTTCCTTTCTTCTTTCTCTTTGCCACAAGGGCAACATTCTCATAAGCTCTGTCTGTCTTCTGATCACTGCTCTGAGATATTTACTGGGTCTCCTCTTGAGTGAAATCATCCCACAGTCTGCTCCAATCTAGTAGATGCTCACGACCCACCACGCACTTCATGAAGAATTCCCAATCCTTGGTGAAGCCATTTAAGGCTATCCTCACCAACTCAGAATCCGAAGTGACCTCTCCAATAGCTACTAGCTCATCTTTAACTTGAGCCACCCAGTTAAGATAAGAAGAGACACTCTCCTCCTTACCCATCTTGGTATCATGCAACTTAGCCTTCAAGGCCATCTTCTGGTTCTCGTTCTTCGCCTCAAACAAGTTCTTAAGTGCATCCCACATCTCCTTGGCAGTCTTTTTCTCAGCTAAGTGTGGGATAAGGTGATCCTTCACCCCATCCAGAATAATCCTCTGAGCTCTAGCTTCCTTGACCTCATGCAAGTCCAAAGCAACACAATCTTCTACAACAGAGCTGACATAGCTATAGATCTTGTTCTCCTTGATAACGACTGACAAACAAACCTTCCACTGCAAGTAGTTGGAAATGCCATCCAACCGATCCCCATATCTAATGCTTGCATCCATATTCCCTGTCACAACTCAAGGAAAACAATCATACCCTTTTGCCCAAATATCATATTGCCCACTACGAGAGACAAAGCTCTGATACCATGTAGATTTTCTAATGACAAAATTAGAAATATTTCATTCACACATTTCGTCAAACACTTAGCAACCTAGAGATAACTTCCTTCTCAAATTTCAGAAATGCATACCCACACTCAAAAATTTCTATAAGCATAAATACACATTTTTAAGCAAAATATGTAGCTGAAATACACAATGGACAACAACCCATAAGTCACATAAATTTAGGCAAATGCCAGAGAAAAAACCCCAATGTGGGGAAACCCAACGAGAGAGAGAGATTTATTATTCAGCTTCAGGAAAGTACATATCAGTAGAAAAACAACATTTCTAGCCAAGGAAAATACCTCACAGCACCAAATCTATCCCACAGAAATCTGCCTCGTTTTTCATGCCGACATTCCACTGTACGGACTATTCCATACGACCCAAAAACAACCAGTGAAAATATGAAAATTGCCTCGAAAATCGTGCCAAAAATTGCCTCAATTTTCATGCCAAATCCGTATGGCTGTACGAACTGTACAGTATGGCCTCCCACAGCAGGAAAAAAAAATTTCGGCCAAAAATCACAAAAAAGTTTTCTTGGGAATCTTTCCCACTTTCCTCGAAAAATGTGCCCTCTTTGCTGCTCACTTTCCTCTCTCAAGCTTGCTCAGAAAATCTCTCTAACTCTCCTCCCAATTTCCTCTCTCGACATTCGACATGTCTTGCACACTACCCAATGCATTCTTTTATAATATGAAAATGACATTTTCCCCCCAAAAGTGTCTTTTCACCTTCCCCAACCCTAGATCGAAAGGCCAAGATTAGATCTTGTCTTTTCCAAGATCAAGGGTCATGATTCATTCCCTCCAAAATGTCTCATTTAAAATTAAAGTGAATTTCACTTTATTACATAAGTGCTTTATGAAAATAAAGTCACTTTAGCAATAGAAGGTACACTTTATTAAAAAGTCACTTTAATAAAAGAACCACTTAAACAACTTTATAAAAACCATTACAAAGTTAAGTGCCTGGTAGTGTAAACATTAAGGTAACATCCGTATACAAGACAAAACATGCGGAGTACCTCCCGAGATAAAAAGATAACATCGTCGATGTTTCCACGCACACCTATATCGTTGATAGAGCGACGAAATTATTTCGACGAAAAAAAAACTCGGCTTTCGTGGAAATTGCGACGAATAAGTGTGGAAATATCAACGAAAAACTGTTGCAAATTTGGTCATATGTACTAGTGTCCAAAATTGATCTCTTCACATACAAGGATCTGATACCATGTTAAATTTTAAATATTGATTCATAGATAGATGATCTTTAACTTCTTTTTCAACACATTAAATCATTTAACCACAATATACTGAAAAACCAAATAGAAAAGAACAACACAATGAACAAGATCACAATAATACACATAGATTTACCCGGGGGAAACCCAATATTGGAGAATACCCCAACAAATATCTTTCCTCTTTATTGATTAATGTGCTTGCAGGTACAAAGCCTAAATAAGGTTCTACAGTTCAAAGAGAGAGGACATATAAAGAATTTTACACTTGTGTTGCTTACATATCGAGACAATATTGTAGATATGAGCCTATATAGACTCACCAAGACTTGGGGAACCTTAATGAAAAAAACTCTAGGGAAAATTGGGTGTGGAATAACTCAGATCTGGGTTAGTCAAAAATCTCTGGAGAATTGCGACAAAACTGCAGTCCTGTAGAAAGATACTTCTAGCAATTGATGTAGGGCTCTAATCTGTGGGCGTTCTATGGGGTTTGATACACCTTCAAGAGGGTTGCTGGAAACCACTTTATTCCTATAGAAACTTTGGCTGCAAACCTTGCAGCAAGCCCCTCAAAATGTTTCATTGTAGGGTTATCTCTGCAAAACTGGGCCGAGAATTTCTTCTTGCTTGATCTCTGTAATTGCAAAATTATACCCTGATCGTTTAGTAGAGAAATATGTGATAGGGAAAGGGATTCTTGTTTATACTTGAATTGAACCAAGATACCATATGAAGCCTCTGATATGATCAAAATAGAGAAGTCATTGAAACCATAATTGAGTGTTGGAAATTACTATAGATCTGAACTATATCTAGCAAATATTCCTCTTTTCCTTTTATGATTTCTCGCATCCTTCTAGAAGAATCAATATCTTATATTATTTTTGAGTTAATTCAAACTTCTAGAATCCCTAAGGGGGTCATCACTTCAAGTTGGCATGGTCCTAGGCATAAATTTTTCCGTCCTTTTCTTTTAATAACTTAATAATACTTTATAATAATGCACCATTACAACTTAGGATTTTATCCTTTTAATTCTCCATGAACACTTTAACCTTCGCCTCTAGGAATAGGTACAACATTTTCAACCACATCTGGTCCTTTTTTCAACTTGGATGGTCCTCACCTGCTCATAACTTCTTCATTACATCAATTAGAGGAAGATCCTTATATCCATGTGGTCATTTGACCGTCCTAGTTGTTCATATGCTAAAGTGACTCCTAGCTACAAGTGGCCAGCTCCTAGAACATCATAGCAAGACCAGGAGGTCATTTCTCATATCAGTCTAGCTCATAGGACTTGTACATTCATCATGACTCTTGCTAAACTTTACCTTTACTTTTTCACTAGGATCACAAGGTTTCTTGAAGCATCTCCTTCGTCCGGACTCTTGTCCTCACTCATAAGGTTTGTTCATCCACCTTCACTCTTGCCATGACTCATAATACTGGTTGATTATCCAAATCTCCCAGGATAGCTTCAGGGTGGCCACTTAAGGCCTCTCATTGGAGAATGTCTCCCGGCGCTACTATTTTCAATAATAAATAATACTAAAACCTACCTGTGAAGATGAAATTCCTTTGGATTTCCATAATATTTACTTACCGATTTTATTCTTATGCATGAAAATAGATAAAATAAAAAAAATAGAGATCAATAAAATACAATCAAGAACAATCCAAAAATGACACAAAGATTTTCTCTAGGAAACCCTTATGGGAGAAAACCCAGCTAGAAAGTGAGGTTGTTTTGCTCTCTTTTCTATGGTATGGAAATAATACAAGGATGAAGGGGAAGGAAATCTCTATGGAGTTACATGAGAATTGTCGCTTGTTCACTACTATAGAACATTACCCCCTATTTTATTCTCTTTAATTCTCCACTCTCAGTTTCTCTACATAGCTATGGAACAATATACAATATTATAGAGTAGAACCCCTTCTCCTCCTAGCGGATCAATATTTAATGTAGGTCGATAGCCATCTAAGGGTAGGTTTTTGACTTCCTCAACCCTCAATTGTGATAGGGTTTTGAAACTTATATAATATTATAGAAATTACATATGTGGCTAGCCCCATTTTGGTCTATGTACAAAGTGAAATATTGTAACCTATGTTGACTGATTGTTGTTCTAATAGATATCAAGTAATCAAAAATGTTCTAGATGATGAATTTTCTAACGGTGACTCAAGCACATGTAGTTTATTTTCAATTTATCATGTACTTGAGCCATAAATAATGTAAAAACAGAAAATACAATAGGTGCAGTAAACCAAGATCACAAGAAGAATAACCATGCACAAGACACATGAAGTTATCCTTGGAAAACATTTCTCAAACAAGGGAAAAACCCAACAATACTTTGTTATAGAGTCAAGAGAATATCACCTTCACAGCATATACCCTAGTACACACAAGAGGGTTCTCTATGGTTAAGGACACTAGAACATAAAAAGAGTGCGCACTAAATGTCATCTCTCCAAGTGAATATGTTCAGTGAATGAGATTAATGATCCACAATGGGGATCATTCACTAATATATACATGCCCTAACTCAACGAATAGACATGTATCTTCATTGGAAGATTAGGGTTGACTTGTACAACTCAATAAAATAATTGGTCTTTTACATAATATTAATTGTCTTTACATAGTAGGTCCAACTTGTACCCTTCACAATACAAATTAGGGTTTTACAATAGTCTTTCTCTTTGAAAATATAGCAAGGGGTCTCACGCACATCCTCTAGCACTCTTCCACTATGGACAATTCCACATGTGCTCAACCATAAGGGATAACACTCTCAAACATATCAAATCAACTAAATCCATAGGAGTAGGAACTGGAGAGCCATATCAAGTCAAATCAACTAATTCCATAGGAGTACGATCGGAGACTATCTCAAGTCATCTCAACTTAGTCCAAAGGAGCATGACAAGAGACCAACACAAGTCATTTCAACTCAATCTAAAGGAGTATGACTCACCTATCACATAGGATTTCTCACAGATGATCTCAACTAAGTCCATAGGACTACGATCTAGAGAATGTCTCATTAAGATGCAATCATCAACACTCCCTCTCTGCTAGGGAGGCATTCTCCACTAGGCCAAGTCTCTCACAGAAGTACTCAAACTTCATCCTGGCAAGCAGTTTGGTGAAGAGTTTTGCAACTTGCTCGTGTGTGGAAAGGTATTGCACATGTACTTCTTTCCTCTGCACCATATCTCTGATGTAATGGTATTTGATCTCAATGTGTTTCGATTTATCGTGAAACACATGATTCTCTGAGATCTTTACATAGCTATGTTTATCACAATGGATAATGGTGGAATCCATATCATGTCCAAATAAGTATGCAAGGAGATTAAAAATCCACATTGCTTCAAGGACTACCACACATAATTCAATGTACTCTTCTTCTGCGGTACTCAAAGCCACATAATTCGGTTTCTTGCTGCACCAGGAAACCATGGAAAATCCCAAAGTAAAACAAAAACCAGAGGTGTTCTTCCCATCCACTACGCTCCCTTCCCAATTTGTATTGACATATCCTTGCAATCGCATGTCTACAATGAAGGCATATCTTAGTTCATAACCAATCGTGCCTTTTAAATATCTCAACACATGCTTCGCTGCTATCCAGTGTGACTGTCTCAACTGACTCATAAAATATCTAAGTACACTCACTGCATAGCATATATTAGGTCTGGTGTTAACCAGATACAACAATGATTCAATCAATCATCTGTAAAGATGTGGATCAATATCTCCTAAATCAGAAGAAGTCTCTCTCATTTTCTTAAGATTCATCACCATCGGTGTAGCCATGGTCTTGCAGTCTATCTTCTCGAATTTCTTCAATATATCAACTGTGTATTTCCCCTCACTCAACATATTCTCATCAGCCCTCTGCCACACTTATAGTCCCAAGAAGTAGTGCATCATACCAAGGTACTTCATCTTGAATTCAGAAGCCAATGCACTCTTGCATTCAACAATAAGACTTTCTGAACCAGTGAGGAATACGTCATCAACATATAGACCAAAATTAGACACTCGTCACCAACAATGTTGTAGTATAGGTTGGGATCAACAACACTCTAGCTGAAGCCCAAACTCATCAAGTATCCATAAATATTCACATACCAAGAACGAGGTACCTCATTTAGTCCATACATGGATTTATTGAACCTGTTCACATGAGACTCCTTCTCATGTATCATGAATCCATCTGGTTGCTCGATGTAAACTTCTTCCTCAATATATCCATCAGGAAAGGATGTATTCACATACATTTGATGTAGTCTCCAACCCATGTATGTGGAAAGGAAAATAATCGTATAGATGGAAGTGTATTGGGAAACACGAACAAATGTCTCTTCATAATCTATTCTCTCCACCTGAGAGAATCATCCAGCCACAAATCTCACTTTGTACTTCCCGACACTTCCATCAGCTACATGTTTGATCTTATAGGTCCACTTGGAAGTGACTACAAACTTCCATTTTTGTCTCGAAACAATATCCCACACATCATTCTTCTTGATGGACTGATATGCTTCGGTCATAGCATCTTTCCAAACCTTCTAACATGTTTCTTATCCATGACAATAAGGTTGAGTATCAATGATGTGGCTCATAGTTGAAACATAGCTCGAAAATATCTGTGGTCTCTTTCTCTCTCAGAATGTACCATGAGGAGCTGCATGTCCCTGTACCTTCTACAGAGTCTGTAGAGCCCATGCATGCCTTTTCTATCTTACTACAATGTCTTTGGCAACATCAACTATAGCTACGGGATAAACTGGATCAACTGGATTGGTAACTGTCTCTGTATGAAATATTGAAGGGGGAAAAAGTATTGTCTCTTCTTTCTTCTTGTTGTCAATCTCCATCTGATATTCTCTGGATCTTCGAAAGTATATATCTTCCTCAAAGGTGACATATTTTCTAACTTTGATTTGTCTTTGACCAGGAAAGTAGATCTAGTATGCCTTCAAAGATTCATTGTACCCCAGAAATGTACCCTTTCTTCCTCCTTGAGAGCCTCATAAAGAAACCTTTTGTCCAAAAGTTCTGCTAGCTCTACTTTATTCTCAAATAGTTTGACACCTTTTGAGTCAAGTGACTCCCTCTGAAGTGTGAAGGATAAACATATGTCCTGGAGGAAATTGTGACATCATCCTTTTCCTATGTTGCAATCTTAGAGACATCCCATGCCTTCTCATGTCCTCTAATACCTCTACAATACTTTACTAAGAAAGGAGAAATATGGGCTCCCATACTACGGATCATGGCTCTTCAATAATGAAATAAGAAATCTGGCCTCCCGTACTAGGATAATAAACAAGAAGGCCTCATGTAGGGATAACAACTAAAATGGTCTCTTGTACTAGGATAATAACCAACAAAGAAAATTTGGACTCCCATACCGGGGATAATGGTCCAAGTCATGAGGGCTCCCACACCAGGGATAATACCCTTTATTATAAAATGCAAGCTACTATAGAGTAATGATGAAATCACATAAGGAATGTAGTACAAAACTTACTTTAGTCTACAATCACGCTCAATCTTGCTTCTGGTCTTCCTGAGAAATACGAGATAGAGAAGAACTCCTCATCATTCTTGCTTGCATTCCTTGATTTCTTTTGAGTTTTCTTTTGATCAACCTTTTTATTTCCTTTATTCCACAAAGGAAAAGTATTTGCATAGTGACAAGGGCTTGATCATAATGGGAACCTTGCACATCACTAGCTTTGACATCATCTATCTTTCATTTAGCCTTCTCTTCATTGGTTGTTGTTGCTGGTAGAGTTCCTTCTATCAACTTCAATAGGTCACTCTCTTCTAGAGTGATGTGTAATATTGATTTCCAGGAGTTGAAGTTTCTTGATCCATCAAGCCTATCTTCCACCAAATTTATGTTCCTCATGGCTTGCAGATTCTTCAAAAACCCTAACGGTTAGGCTAGAAACCCTAGCATTTTTCAAGAGGAAGTATCTAGGAGGTTCGTTGGACTTATCAATGCCAAAATGAAACCCTAGAGAGTCAAAATAACCCCAACAAGATGCAAAAGTACCCCAACGACTTGCAAAAAACCTATAAACTGAAATATGTAGAAACCCTAGAAACGAAAATTCGAAGTTCTTCAATTTTCAATATGAAAGTTGTAGGTGATGCATTGGAATAGGCCATACCTTTATGTGAATAATTTAGGCCCAATTCTCAAGGGAACGTGCTAAAACTAGCTTGACAAGGAAAAGGGTAAAGGTTTTTTTTTGCAGTTGCAGTAGGGAGGTGACGACTATCTTGGAAAGGTGTTGGAGTAGCTTCTGCAATGGCTCTTCAGGAACACTTCTCTGATACCATGTTGAATTTTCTAATTGTGACTCAATCACATGTATTTTCTTTTCAATTTAGCTTTTACTTGAACCATAAACAATGCAACAACACAAAATACAATAGCTACAGTAAACCAAGATCACAAGAAGAATAACCATGCATGACACAAGAAGTTATCCTAGGAAAAACTTTCTCAAACAAGGGGAAAACCCAACAATCCTTTGCTATAGAGTCAAGAGAATATAAAACTCACACCATAAACCCTAGTGCACACAATAGGGTGATTTATGACCAAGGAGGCTAGCACATAGAAAGATTGCACACTAAATTTCATCTCTCCAAGTGAATGCATTGAGTGAATGAGATGAATGATCCACAATGAGGATCATTCACTAATATATACATGACCTAACACAACAAATAGACATGTCTCTTCATTCAAACAATAGGGAAAACTTGTACAACTCAATAATACAATTAGTATTTTACATAATATAAATTTTCTTTACACAGTAGGGCTGAATTGTACCCTTCACAATACAAATTAGGGTTTTACAATAGTCTTACTCTTTGACTATATAGAAAGGGGTCTCACACACATCCTCTAGTGATCTTCCACTAGGGAAAAGTCTACATGTTCTCAAACACAAGGGATGTCACTCTCAAACAGATCAACTCAACTAAATCCATAAGAGTACGAACTGGAGAGCCATCTCAAGTTGACTCAACTAAGTCCATAGGAGTACGACAAGAGACTATCTCAAGTCATCTCAACTCATTCTAGAGGAGCAAAAAAAGAGATCAACACAATTCATCTCAACTCATTCCAGAGGAATATGACTCACCTATCACATAGGTGTTCTCACAGATCATCTCAACTCAGTCAATAGGAGTATGATCTCGAGAATGTCTCATGAAGATGCAATAATCAATACTAGAGTTCTCTACATTTAGATGCTTTTTTTTCTTTCATCACTTGTGAATGCAATAGACATGTCTACTATGAGAAATGGAATGAATGTGTTTTACTATTGAAGTATTGAACTCATGCCATGATAGAAAGAACCATCCATATAGCTTAACTGAAAAATAATCATATATATCGATGAAAACCTTTAAGTTAAGTTTATTAAGCATTATTAAGTCAATAGGTGGTTTTATTTATTGGATTTAAGTTATTCAACTCTCTTTCTAATGTGTTACAAGCATATCCACTTATATTTATATCTAATGAATTGAACAAAAAATTGTTGCATGACACCTCTAAGCTTATAGATAGAGTTAAACATTGTGACTAGTGGCTTTGATAATTGTTGCAGGATCCCTAGACCCCCAGCTGGGAAATTAGACATAAAAATTATGAATTTGATACAAATTTACTTAACTGATATGCTTTGCAAATACAAATATTAATGTATAATAACAACAAATATACAGATACAAAATGTAGATGAAAAACCCATGAGAATAAACACATTAATATTAATATAACACATAAAATAACACACAGTAGACACTTTTATTTTAGTGAAAATAACACCAAATGCATGCATACATTCCATGTTCCTCCCATCCCTAGACCACACTGCTAATAACTCTCATTAGTGGGTCAGCCCCGATCTGGAGCTAAATATCCACCTAGGTAAAGGATTTATAATTGGTATAGGGTCTCTATAACAACATATAAACTCAGATACATGTTCCAACTCAAACTAATATCCTATAGTCTCTCATCCCCCACATGCATTTCCCATCCTAGGAAGTGCACCCCTTATTTTCTCAACAATTCTTTGGCTTCCCCACTTCCCTTATGGGGATTCAACAATAGGTGGGATAAGAAGTCTCAGAGCCCTATAACTATAATTTGGTGTTAATGTTTATGCTATTATTATAGTTCTTTGCATTTCAATAGATAAGAGCATAATAAGAACAAGATCACTGAGAGATACACATTCACAAGAGACATAACATTTATCCTAGGAAACCCTCTAGGGGAAGAAAACCCAGCAAAAACTTCCTTATCATAAATGGCTTATACAATGTTCAAGAGATAACTCAAACCAATACAGAAAGTCCTCCCCAAGAGAT
>ML787349.1:1008721-1026039 GCA_009831015.1 Picea engelmannii | reverse complement strand
ACAATTACCGACTTGATTAATCCTCAATGGGGATTAATCTAATAATAAAAATAATAATAATGACATGATTAATCCACAATGGGGATTTAATCCAATAACAAAATAATAAGAATTCTCTTCGCAGTTACATTATTTCAACATGATACATCTTTAAGAGTTCTACTGGAAACCACTTAAATACTATAGAAACTATATCTGTAGAATTGGGCTGAAAATTTCTTCTTGCTTGATCTCTGCAATAACTAGATTATTCTGTAATTGCTTAGTAGAGAAATATGCACTAGGGAAAGAGATTTTTGTTCATACTTGAATCGAACCAAGATACCATAAAAAGCCTCTAATATGAGAAAAATAGACAAGTCGTTGAAACCCTAATTGAGTTTTGGAAATTACTATAGATTTGAATTGTATCTAGCGAATGATCCTCTTGTCCTTTTATGGTTTCTCCCATCCTTCTAGAAGCATCCATGTATTATCTTCTTGTTGGGCTAAGTCAAACTTCTAGAAGCCTCAAGGGGGTCATCACTTTAAGTTCATGTTCCTAGGAATAAAGTTCACCCTCCTTTTTTTTTAATAACTTAATAACACTTTATAATAATACAACATTACAACTTAGGGTTTTATCCTTTTAATTCTCCATTAACACTTCAACCTTAGCCTCTAGAACTAGGTACAACATTTTCAAGCACATATTGTCCTTTTCTCAACCTACATGGTCCTCACCTACTCATAATTTCTTAATTACATCAATTAGAGGAAGATATTTATATCCATGTGATCATTTTACCCTCCTACTTAGTCATATGCTAAAGTGAATCTTAGCTAAAAGTGGCCATCTCTTAAAATATCACAACAAGACTAGAAGGTCATTCCACGTATCATTCTTGCTAAACTTTACCTTGAATTTTGCATTAGGATCACAAGGTTTCTTGCAACATCTTCTCCGTCCTAGCTCTTGTCCTGGGTCATAAGATTTGTACTTTCACCTTCACTCTTTCCCTGATTTACAAGTTTGTTTGATTCTCCAAATCTCCTTGGCTAGCTTCAGGGTGGCCACTTAAGGCCTCTTATTGGAGAATGTCTCCTAATGTTTCTATTTTCAATGTTTTCAACACTCCATCTCAACGAGGGAGGCATTCTCTACAAATACTATCTTGTCTCTTAGGTGCACACACTATTTTAATGGAAATGACTTGGTTAGGATATCTGCTACCCCCTCATTTGTTTCTATCTATTGTAGCTTGATTAATTTTCTTTGGACCATGTCTTTGATATAATGGTATCTCATGTTAATATGCTTTGACCTGTTGTGAAATAACATATTTTCTACAATCTTCAAGCAACTTTGATTATCACAATGTATAATTGTAGTCTCTATCTTATCACCGAATAACCCAGAAATCAACTTTTTGAGCCATATTGCTTTCTTGCTAGCTTCACTACCAAAACATACTCACTTTAGTTATGCTTTGAGTGATAGATCCTTGTTTCTAGCTCAACCATGAAATCATAGTTGATCCTATACTGAAGTAGTAGCGTGAAGTATTTTTCTTGTCCATTAGGCTTCTAACCTAGTTAGAATTTGCATAATTGTGCAAAAATATACCACCATTGGATGTATACCTTACACCACAAGTAATGGTTCCCTATAGATAACTCAAAATATGTTTAGCTAGGACACCTAGTGTTTGTGTCTTGGTTCATCCATAAACTGGTTCAATGCGTTGTCTACATAGAAAATAACAGGCCTTATGTGAATCACATACATATTGACCTAATAAGTTGTCTATACATGATGGGGTCTACCAAATCTCACCCTATATTTGAATCATGTAGCTTCTTTAAGTTTTTAATCATGGGTGTTGTCATAGATTTTCATTCTATCATTCCAAACCTTTTCAATATATCGACTGTATACTTTCCTTGTGTTGTTGATTCATGAGACATTCTCTAGGTTGTTCTCCTCTAGAATGAGTTGAGACGATTTGTGAGAGATCCTATGTGATGGGTGTGTCATAATCCTCTACACCGACTTGAGATGAAGTGTGGTCTCCTGTCGTTCTCCTCTGGACTAAGTTGAGATGACTTGAGATGGTCTCCTATTAGACTCCTATTGACTTAGTTGATTTGATTTGATATGGTTCTCCAGATGGTACTCCTATGGACTTAGTTGAGTTAATATGTTGAGAATGACGAACCTGTAGGTGAGCACAAATGGACGTGTCCCTAGTGGCTGAGCACTAGAGGATGTGTGGATCCCTTGCTATATTGTTTGAAAGTAAGATTTGTTATAACCCTAATTTCTATTGTGAAAGGGTACAAGTCGACCCCACCATGTAAAAGATAATTTATATTGGGTAAAGATTAATTATATTTTTGAGTTGTACAAGTCGTCCCTATTGTGCCAATAGACATGCCTATTGTTGTGTTAGGTCTTGTATATATAAGTGAGTAGATACCCATTGTGGATCACTCACACACAGTTCATTGCAACCTTCTCTCAAGCTAACTGTACGGCTGAAGTGCACACTTCTCTTAGGCACACGTTTCTAGGTCAAAGAAGAACCTCTTGTGTTATCTAGGGTTTATGGTGTGGGGGATATTCTCTTGACTCTATAGCAAAGGAATGTTGTGTTTTTCCCTTGATTGGGAAGATTTTTCCCAAGATAAACTCTTGTGTTCTTGTTCATGGTTATTCTTCTTGTGATATTGGTTACTGCAGCTATTGTCTATGGTATTGTTGCATTGTTTTATGGTTCAAGTTCATGCTAAATTGAGTGAAACTACATGTTCTTGAGCGAAGAATTAAAATTCAACATGGTATCAGAGCAGAGTTCCTCAAGAGCCATTGCACAAGCCATTGAAAAGCCAACCATAACCTTCTTGTTGCAACTGCAAAAATGACCCTCTTTCTTTTTCCAGTTTTTGCACCTTCCAATTGAACGTTGGGGATAAATTTTGCATAGGTGTGTATGTCCTCCTTCAACGCACCTCCTACAACTCTCAGATTGCAATTCATAGATTTTTATTTTTATTTTTGGCCTCTAGGGATTTTAGGGTTTCTGCAGAATTTCGGCCTTTAGTGTTTCTACAGCTCATGGAAGGATTTTTGCAACTCGCCTGGGTTATTTTTAATTTCAAAGGCTTATTGTTGCCATTCATAAGTCCAATGAAACCTAGGGTTTGTATCCTAGCCTAGCCATTAGGTTTTCTATCCTAGTCATTAGGGTTTGTGAAGAATCTACAAGCCATGATGAAAAACAAATGGTGGAAGATAGGCTTGATGGATCAAGAAACTTCAGCTCCTAGAAATCAAGACTACAAATCACTCTAGAAGAGAATGATCTATTTAGGTTTATGGAAAATACTCTACCAACAACAACAACCGATGAAGAGAAGGTTGATTGGAAGGTAGACAATGTCAATGCAAGGAAGACAATCATCTATTCAGTAAGAGATCATCTACTACCTTGTATTGCTACCTTGAAGACAAATTATTAGATGTATGATGCATTAAATAAGATGTTTGAGAGAAACAACAAAAACAAAGCCCTTACATTGAAGCACCAGCTTCAAAATATCAAGATGACAAAATATGACACCATTGCCACCTTTTTCATGAGGATCTCAAAGATCAGAGATAAACTAGGTGCCATTAGAGAAACCATAAAAAACAGATAACTTGTCATGACTAATCTAAATTCGCTTCCAAGAAATTGGGAGTCATTTCTTCAAAAGTATTAGTGGAAGAGTAGATCTATGTGAGTTTGATCGTCTATGTAGAGACTACACTTAGGAGGAAGCCAAACTTATATCCAGATTAGTGAAAGACTCCCATCATGATGAAAATCAAGCTCTTGCTTCTCATGCAAAGAGAGGAAGAAGAGATAGAAGAAGTTTCAACAAATAATTCAAACACAAGAAAACTTCAACAACTCCAGGTCATGAACATAGAAAAGGCAATTCAAAGATTCAGTGTTTCAGATGCGACAAGTATGGACACATTGCAAGAGATTTCCCTACCAGGAAGAAAGGAAGACACCATGCATCCACTACTGATGTTGATCCAAAACCACATCATAGATATGAAGACATAAAAGATGAATCCTTCTTCTTCATATCAACACTCTGAGGTATGGTTCCTACAGATAGTGACATTTGGTTAATTGATAGTGGTTCTTCTAAACACATGACTAGATACAGAGAACAAATTACAGACCTTGTTGAGAAAGAGTCTCGTATACATGTTGTACTTGGTGATAATTTCAGATATATTGTGAAAGGAGTTGGAACTTCTACCTTCCAACTAAGATTTTGACATACCAATTCAATTAAGTGAGGTACTATATGTACCTAGGATTAAGAGGAACCTTGCCTCTATTTCTAACTTAGAGGATTAAGGCTATAAGGTTACCTTCTCCGAAGGACAATTTCTTTCATGGCACAAGAACTCACACAAGGATTGTGCCTAGGTGATTGGTGTTCGAGAAAACAGTTTGAACAGATTAATTGTCCGACCACTCCAGTCTCTGTTACAAGACACTATCATCTTGAGTGAGCTATGACATATGAGACTTGCTCATTTACATTACAGATCCCTTTCCTCTCTGGGGAATATGGTAACAAGCCTTCCAGAGATACATGTTCAACATAATGGAATTTGCAGAGGTTGTGCTCTTGGAAAGAATACCAAGGGGTCCTTCTTAAGCAGTGACAATAGATCTAGGGGGATATTGAACTTGATACACACAGATGTTTGTGGAACCATGATTGTTTCTTCCCTGAACAAATATTTTAAATATGTTCTCTTAATCGATGATCGCTCTTGGAAGATGTGGATTTACTTCTTGAAAACCTAGGATGGAGTCCTTGCAAGATTTCAAGAGTTTAAATATCAGGTTGAGAACTTGATCGGGAGGAGGATCAAGCTGTTGAGATCAAATAATGCAGAAGAGTACACCTCCATGGATTTCAGTGAAGGCCTAATGGTTAAGAACATGTGTTTCCTCTTAAGAGGTCATAGGGATTTCAGTGAAGGCCTAATGGTTAAGAACATGTGTTTCCTCTTAAGAGGTCATAGGTTCAAATCTAGTGGGGGGTAGGGCATGTATATCGTCGTAGACTTTACCAGTCAAATCACTGGGCAGAGGGGGGTCCCTTGTCTCATAAACAAGGGGGTCTCATACACCAATTTGGTGTGTTGGCTTGGTTGTGACCTTAAAAATAGATTATTATTATTATTATTATTGAGGAAGGGATCAAGAGGGAGTACATCATTCCTTATAACCCTTAGCATAATGGGGTTACAGAGAGGAATAACATAACCATTATTGAGGAAACCAAAGTGATGATACATGATCAGAATCTACCTATGATTTTTTTTGAAAATCCATCCATGAAAGAAGTGTATGTTCAGAATAAGAGTCCTCATCAGATTCTGAAGAACATGACTCTCGAAGAATCTTTCACCAGAGTGAAGCTTGAGGTTGGACACTTCAATATATTTGGGTGTCCAATATACTTTCATGTACCCAAGGAGAAGAGGACCAAGCTAGGCCCTTCAGGAAAAAAAGGTACATTCGTGGGGTGCAATGAATCTATGAAGGCATATTAGATATACATCCCTGGTTAGAGACAGGTCGAGGTTATTAGAGATGTCACATTTGAGGAAGATATAGCCTTTCGAAGATCCAAAGAATCTTATATGGATACTGACAGTGAGAAGAATGAAGAGATAAAATATTCTCCCCTTCAGTAGCTCATAGAGAGTCAGTTATTGATCCAATTGATCTCGTAGCTCCAGTTGATGTTCCAGGAGACATTGCAGTAGATGATAAGAGGCCTACTTGGGATCTAGAGACTCTGTAGGAGGCAGAGGGACATGCAACTCCTCATGGTACATTATGAGAAAGCAAGATACCATAGATATTTTTGATCTATATTTCAGCTATGAGCCAAATCATTGATATTGAGCCTTATTTTCATGAAGAAGCAACAGGTCCGTAGGTTTGGCAACATGCACTGACCAAGGAGTATTAGTCCATCATGAAGAATGATGTGTGGGATATTGTTACGATATCGAAAGGTAAGTCTGTAGTGACTTCCAAGTGGATCTATAAGATCAAACATGGAGCCGATGGAAGTGTTGATAAGTAGAAAGCGAGATTTGTGGCTAGAGGATTCTATCAAGTGAAGGGAATAGATTATGAGGAGACATCTTCTCCTCTTTCTCGATACACTTCCATCCATACGATTATTTCCCTAGCTGCATCCATGGGTTGGAAACTACATTAGATGGATGTAAATACTATTAGAATATAATGTATGTGCTCATTTGACCATTGATAATATCACTATTTTCACCGAACCATAGGCCGAAGCCACCCTACAAGCACCTTAACCTTGACAAAGAATCACTCTGGAAGCAAACCCTAGGCTAGATAGCCAAACAAAGGGTAGCGCTCCTTTCCCCAAGGATAGCGCACCAATAAGAGATGATCAGATAGTGCAAACCCTAACCAAGAGATAGTCCAAGCCAAACGTGATCTGCTAGTTTCAATAGCTGCAATGGCAACTCTACTCCAAACCTGCGCACAAAACTAGGCACTATAGTGCGAACAAGTGTTTCTCTGCAATTCTGAGACTGCTTGCCAGAATGAAGACTTGCCTCCCATATTTATAGTAATTTTGGCTAATTGCCTGGGCCGACTTCTCATTCTGGGTATCTGTCTGTTCAATATATATTATTTCTTCTAGTCAAATTCTTCTCTTGGAGGCTAATAACCTAATACAAGTTATCTTCTTGAGTCAAAATGTCTTCTAGGGTTATTATCCAACTCATTAGGATTTCTTCTTGCTTCCCGGCGTATTCTATTCTCGTCAGGTTTACACGTGGAGGTAAATACCTCCCGTAGCTACCATAATATCAACACTCCCTCCTATCTAGGGAGGTATTATAGGCAATGGTCTTGAACACAAAACATACCATTCACCTGGTAGCATCAAGTTACATAGTTGTATAGACTATCTCATGACTAGACCATGAGCACCATCATCACCATCAGTGTCATCAACTGCTTTATCTCTCGGAACCATACTCAATCTGAGTAATCAGACATGATGCTCACTCCACGGAGTGACACAAGAACCATTCTTCTAATCTAGAAGAATAAATGTTCTAAACCATTTTCTGTCTGGGAAATATCTGTTCATTGATCATCCATCTAGATGATAATCACTTTCAACACTGTTGATAGTCTTCAAGTCAATTGGAACAATATCATTCAATAGAACACAACTGTGTCTATCCATAGTAGTACACAACTACAATCTAGTGGTATACTACCACACCAAGTATCACACAGATACTTGATCAAAAAGTGGAACACATCCACCATATTAGTATACATCTACTGTTTAGAAACATACGGTCTTCATAGCAATCATTTGATATCAACCTACACAGAAACAATGTTATGATATAAAATGAATCATCTAGGCCATTATTCCAATAACATCTGTGAGATCTTGGAAGAGTATCTTCCCTCAAAAAGGTAAGACATCAATGATGAGCTATCTGAACTATTATTCTCAAGCAAGGAAGAATAATTGTCTTGATTTATGAGCCTGGACCATTCCCCACCCTGGGCCATTCTTCTGACACTAAACAAAGTGTAAGCTGGAGATAATGATTTTCCCTAAGGAATGTATGTCCCTGATTGATGAACCTGGACCATTCCCCACCCTGGGCCATTCTTCTGGCACTAAACAAAGTGCAACCTGGAGAGAATGAATCCACTGTAATCAATGACTGTCTGGACCATTTCCAAAGGAAATGATTGTCCTGCACCAACATCCAAAATGTACCATTCCCCGTGTTAGCCACAATGGGAAATCATTGTCCGGCAAGGTGGGCCAGTCTTCTTGAGTAACTCTCAAGAAGAGAGACTGCCCTAGACCACTTCCCATGTTAACCACAATGGGAAGTTGTTGTCTATGGTACTTGAACAATCTGGACCATTTTTCGAACTAGAAAATGTCTGTCCGTCAAAAATCTCTATCCACTTTCCGAACTGGAAAGAAACTGCTCATCCTTGACCATTTTTCGAACTGAAAAATGACTGTCCATCTATCAATAACACATCGATGCTCCCTCCCAACCTGGGAGTCATCTCTCTTCCTTTTTCAATAAGGAAGTCTTCTCCACAAGCTCCAACTTGAGTACGAAAAATCTTTCCTCTTGGACAAAAGCTTTACCAAAATGTTTTCTTATCTGCTCATCTGTGGAGATATGTATTGGAGAACTACTTTCTCCTTTCTAGACTTCATCACAGATAATGTAATTCTTGATTTCAAATGTACTTCGGTCTGGAACAATAGTTTTCTCTGAAGGCTTCATGTAGCTCTGATCAATAAAGTATAACATTGTTGGAAAAATGGAACATATCCATGTGGCACTTCTTCTGTCATCATGAGATATGATCTTCTAAGTAATCATCTTGATACAATATCTTTGTTATAGAAAATCTTCACCACGCTTCTGCTGTGCATTGGAGGTTATCCACCAATTTATCTTCTTCCATCTACATACAAGGGTCACTTTCTGGTATGCTTCAAAGTCTTGAGGTTGTTCTTCATACGCTCTTTGTTCAATTTCTCTAGAGAATAGTCTTTGCATTCATCTGATGTAGAATTCCAACCCATGGATATTGCAAATGATATAATGACTCATGTAGAGGTATGTCTAGTTTATTGGAACAAGCAATCTTCATAGTCTTCTCCCTCCATCTAGGATAACCTCTAGTTCTGAAACTTGCAATGCTTGCATATATACACTGTTCTTCATCACAAATTTCAGTTCCTCTTCTTGATTGATTTTAGTGAGTTCATATCAGGCTAGTAATCTTGTGATTCTCGATACAATGACTGGTTTTTCTGACTTTTCTTTCTTGGAATATTCATGTTCTTCCTCATGTTTTTATTTAGCTCTCTTGGGCCCATGGAGTTTCTTATAGATTCCATTCCCTAAATATCCCACTTCCTCCTTCCATCATAGGATCACAGATGTGGATGGACAACCATGGATACTTTAAGGCTTGTCTTTGAAGAAGACTTCTTCTAAGGTTGAACTGAACACGTACTGCCTTTCATGGATGCTACCATGGATATATACTTCATCATCTTCAATGGATCATAGGATTATCTCCCTCTTAATCCTTGCTTCATGTATGAATGCATGCTCTTCCCTTTGGTGACATATAATCGGATCCCTCCAACTAGGAGAGTCCACGCTTCTGTCTGCATCCTTATTCCCTTCTGCAAAGTGTTCTAAGTCTTTCTCCAATTTCCTCTTGATTGTCGACTTCTTTCTGTCTTTGCTTCTTCTAAGTCTCTTCAGGATTGATTTTGATTTCGGCTTATCTTGTAATAGCTTCCACATGATTTGTTTGATGTATTTCATCCTTTCATGTGTATTATCTGACTTGTATAATGATAGCAATCCTTGTCTTGTTGTTCTTCCATAAGTATAGTTCTTCTTGGAACATATTATCTTCTAAGAGATATATATAAAAGATATGCAAACAAGATATGTACAAGAAGTATTGTTACCTTGTCTTTATAAGAATAAGTATGTCTTATCCTTCTTGGTCTTCTTAGTAGGTTCCTTTTCTTCGGCAATTGATGCTTCGTGTGTTCCCTTCCTTTGCTTTATCTCGGGACAATGATTCTTGTAGTGGCCATACTGTTGACAAATGAAGCATTGTATTTCTGAAATATCTTTCTCTTGATTTGGCTTCCTCCTTGAACCAAACTTCCTTTTGTTCCTAAAATTCTTTAATCTTGTTGTGAAGGCTTGATCATCGTACTTGTTTTGAGGTTTCTCTTTTGCATTGATCCTTGATTTTTCTTGAGCACAACAAGTCCAAAGTTCTTCAAATGTAGGATACTCCTTCTGTGTGTTCATGCTTGCGGAAAATGCATCCCATGTCTTGGGAAAACCATTGAGTACTATGTTTACCAATTCCTTCTCTGAAATGATCTCTTCAATAGCTTGTAGTTGATCTCTTAATTGAGATATTTTCACAAAGTATGATGTTATGCTATCATCATCATTCATCTTCATGTCATGGAGCTCATTCTTCAGACTCATTACTTGTCTAATGTTTCTGACTGAGAAGAGGTTTGTTAGGGCATCATACATCTTCTTCGATGAGTCAATATGGGAGATGTAGGGTATCAAGTGGTATTTTATAGATTCCACTATGATACTCATGGAATTTATATCACCATCTTTGAACTTCTCCATAACTTCAACGTTTTGCGGTTCCTTCTCTTTTCCTTCTTCGAACTTTGGTTCCACGATCTTTGCTTTCACGATATCCAACACTTTATTCTTGGCAAGGATGAGGTCAATCCTTGTCTTCCATGCTCTAAAGTTAGAATCTCCGTCTAACTTGTTTTCTGACTTCATAGATTAAGTCATGGATGCTTTGACTTGGTCAACCCTAGATTTCACCAAAGACTCAAACTTGACGTCTTGGTTTGCTGAGAGTACTAGGAGATGCACTAGGCTAGGGCACACTAGTCTATCCGGAAATTAGGTCAATCCCTTCACTTAAGGTGCCTCAACGAGAGGGTTAGGGTTTCCGCAACTGCACCTGCTAGTAACCCTAGAGATAGTGCTTTGGTGACTGCTCCTACTAGAAACCCTAGAGATAGTTCTTCAACGAGCTTAATATCCTTATGTCTATGCTCCCTTCCAGTGGTTAGAATGAATGATGGAGTTGTGGGCCCATAACCTATTAGAATATAATGGATGTGATCATTTTACCATTGACAATATCGTTATTGTCACCCAACCATAGGCTGAAGCCACCCTCCAAGCACCTTAACCTTGACAGAGAATCACTCTGGAAGAAAACCCTAGGCTATATAGCCAAACAAAGGGTAGCACTCCTTTCCCAAAGGATAGCACACCAACAAGATATGATCAGATAGTCCAAACCCTAACCAAGAGATAGTCCAAGCCAAACATGATCTGCTAGTTGCAGCAGCTGCAATGGCATCTCTCCTCCAAACCTGCGCACAAAACTAGGCACTACAGTGCACACAAGTGTTGCTCTGCAATTCTGAGACTGCCTGCTAGAATGAAGACTAGCCTCCTGTATTTATAGTAATTTTGGCTAACTACCTGGGTCAACTTCTCATTCTGGGTATCTGTCTATTCAGTATATATTATTTCTTCTGGCTAATTTATTCTCTTGGAGGCTAATAACCTAATACAAGTTATCTTCTGGAGTTGACATGTATTATAGGGTTATTAACCAACTCATTAGGGTTTCTTATTGCTTCTCGAAGTATTCTATTCTCGTCAGGTTTACACATGGAGGTAAATACCTCCCACAACTAACATAATATCAACAAAGACAACCTTTCTCATTGGATATATTGAGGAAGAAGTTTACATTGATCAGCCAGATGGATTCATGATACATGTTCAGAAGTCTCATGTGTGTAGGTTGAAGAAAGCCATGTATGGACTAAAGCAGGCACCTCATACTTGGTATGAGAATATTGATGGATACTTGATGAGTTTTGGCTTCAACAAGAGTGTTGCAGATCCCAACCTATACTACCATATTGTTGGTAATGAGTGCCTGATTTTGGTCCTATATGTTGATGACTTATTCCTCACCGGTTCATAAATTCTTATTGTTGAATGGAAGCATGCAATGACTTATGAATTCGAGATGAAGGACCTTGGTATGATTCACTACCTCTTGGGACTAGAACTATGGCAAATGATTGGTAATATTTTCCCAAGTCAATGAAAATATACAGTTGAGATATTGAATAAATTTGAGATGATAGACTAGAAATCCATGCCTGCACCGATGGTGATGAATCTAAAGAAAATGAATGAGGATTCTTCTGATTCAGGCGATATTGATCCACATATTTAGAGACAATTGATTGGATCATTGATGCATCTAGTCAACACAAGACCTCATATATGCTATGTAGTGAGTGTACTCATCCAATTTATGAGTCAGTCGAGACAGACACACTGGATAGAAGACAAACATGTGTTGATTTCTCTACGACACATAGTTGGTTATGGCATGAGATATGCCTCGGGTGTAGACATGATATTGCAGGGATATGCTGATGCAGATTGGGCAGGGAGCGTAGTGGACTAGAAGAGCACATCTGGTTTTTGTTTTACTTTTGGGTATTCCATGGTTTCTTGGTGCAACAACAAACATACTTATGTGGCTTTGAGTACCGCAGAAGCATAGTACATTGCATTATATGTGGCATTCTATGAAGTAGTGTGGCTTCGAAATATCCTTGTAGACTTATTTGGTCATGAGATGGATTCCACTATTATCCATTGCGATAATCAGAGTTGTGTGAATCTCTCCTAAAATCCTCTGTTTCATGATAAATCGAAACACATTGAGATCAAATACCATTACATCATAGATATGGTGTAGAGGAAACTAGTACATGTGCAATACCTTTCTACACACAAACAAGTTTCATATGTCTTCACCAAACCGATTTCCATGATGAATTTCAATTACTTCCATGAGAGACTTGGCCTGGTGGAGAATGCCTCCCTAGTGGAGAGGGATTGTTGTTGATTTCAACTTCATGAGACATTCTCCAGGTCATTCTCCTCTAGACTGAGTTGAGACGATCTAGGAGAGATCCCATGAGATGGGTGTGTCATACTCCTCTGGAATGAGTTGAGATGACGTGTGGTCTCCTGTCGTGCTCCTCTGGACTGAGTTGAGACAAATTGAGATGGTCTCTTGTCAGACGCCTATGGACTTTGTTTAGTCGACTTGAGATGGTTCTCCAGATGGTAATCCTAGGGACTTAGTTGAGTTAATTTGTTGAGAATGACATCCCTGTGGGTGAGCACAGGTGGACGTGTCATTAGTGGCTGAGCACTTGAGGATGTGTGGATCCCTTGCTATTGTCTGAGAGTAATATTTTTGGAAACCCTAATTTGTATTGTGAAAGGGTACAAGTCGACCCCACCATGTAAAAGATAATTAATATTGTGTAAAGATTAACTATATTTCTGATTTGTACAGGTCGGCCTTATTGTGCCAATAGACACACCTATTGGTGTGTTAGGTATTGTATATATAAGTGAGTATATCCCCATTTTGGATCACTCACAGACACTTTATTATAACCTTCTCTCAACCTAAGTGTATGTCTGAAGTGTGCACTTCTCTTAGGCACAGGTTTCTAGGTCAAAGAAGCACCCTCTTGTGTTCTCTAGGGTTTATGGTGTGGTTTATCTTCTCTTGAATCTATAGCAAAGGATTGCTTGGTTTTTCCCTTGATTGAGAACGATTTTCCCAAGATAAAATATTGTGTTATAGTGCATGGTTATTCTTCTTGTGATCTTGGTTAATACAAGTATTGTATATGGTATTGCTGCAATATTTATGGTTCATGATAAATTGAAATAAAATACATGTGCTTGGGCTATGCATTAAAATTCAACACCTTGTGCCAAGAATATTTCATCTTATTTTTTCCAAACTTCCAAACCAAGGAAGTAATTCATTAACCACAGATATTTCATTTCAAATTCCAATATGAGATCCCTCTTGCACCAAGCTATTTGACCTTCATCTCTAGTTACGAAAAGGTCATCCACATAAAGAACTAATATAATAGGATGGTTCCTGCTAAGTTTAGAATACAAATTATCATCAACTTGAATTTTATGAAAACCCAATCCTTTCAGAAATCCATCAATTATTTCATGCCATACTATAGGAGCTTGTTTAATATCGTGCATTGATTTTATTAACTTACACACATGAGAATCCATGCTATGCAATACAAACCCTTCAAGTTGTTCCACAAGGACTTCATGTTCTACTTTTCCATTCTAAAAAGTTGTTTTTATATCCATTCGATGCAATTACCATGTATAGAAGCTAAAGAAATGATTGTTTGAATGGAAGTATACCTAGCTATAGGAGAAAATGTCTCATCATAGTCTATACCTTCCTTTTGTGAGAAACCTATGGAAACAAACCTGGCTTTATACTTTTCAACACTACCATTGGTTGCATGCTTTATCTTGTATATCCTCTCTGAGGAAACAATTCATTTATATTTTGGTCTGGCTACTATTTCCCAAACATTGTTCTTCATGGTAGACCTTTATTCTTATAACATAGAATATTTCCAAACCTCTAACTTTCCATCTTCTTAAAAAAAACTAGGTTTAGAATCACTAATGTTAATTACCAAAGCAACATAACAACCAAACTTGTGAGGCCTTTTACTTTCTCTAAAGGTTCGTTTTGAGGGTAGAATATTTTCCGCTTCTTGCATGGGTTTTTTGAACCAAGTTGGTTTTCTCTTTACAAGAGATGCTTCAAGAGATCATTCTAATGTCTCAGCAGGTCCCACATGGATGTCTATTGAAATTTCATGAGATTCATCCCTTTAACTATCTGAATTTGAATTCTTAGTTGAAGGATAAGTTGGTTCTTAGTTTTGGTATCTAACTGAAGTTCTCTAGACTTTTTGAAGGCCCCTTCCTCATCGAAGATAACATCTCTTTTTACTTATATTTTCCTTTGTCCTGGAATGTAAATTTTGTAGGTTTTAGAGATTTCATTGTACCCTCCAAAGATCCCTTTCTTTCTTGAGGGTTCCATTTTCATTCTCTTTTCCTTAGATACATGTATGTAGACAAGACAACTGAATATTCTAAGATTTCCAACTTCTGGTTTTATTCCTATAAATATTTCTTCGGGGGTTTTATATTTAAAAATTTCATGAGGAAGCTTATTATGTACACGCACATCAGTAGATGTTTATTCTTCTCAAATGGATTTGGATAAATATTGGTCAAACATCATGGCTTTGGAAACTTCACAAATATTCCTATTCTTTCTCTTAACAACACCATTTTGCTGAGGATTATAGGGCATTGTCAACTGCCTTTTAATTCCTGATTCTTTACAAAAGTTTTCAAAATAATGTGACTCAAATCCCCCCCTGCCATTATCTATTCTTAGGACCCTAATTTGTTTGTTGGTCTAGTTTTCTCGAAGTGCCA
Organism: Picea engelmannii; assembly: GCA_009831015.1. Lineage (NCBI taxonomy): Eukaryota > Viridiplantae > Streptophyta > Pinopsida > Pinales > Pinaceae > Picea > Picea engelmannii. Next base: position 1,010,933 of record ML787349.1, on the reverse strand, counting down.
TAAATTCTTTAAACTTCTCAAAAGTTTCACTTTTGGCCTTAAGGAAATAAGTCTAACACTTTCTAGAAAATTCATCAATGAAGATTCCATAGTGCAAAAAACTACTTAATGAAGGAGATGGCATGGCTCTAGAAATGTCATAATGCACAAGTTCTAATATTCCTTGAGATCTACTATCACTGCTAGAAAAATACTTCTTTGTATTTTTTTCCAAGCAAACATCCCTTGCAAATTTCATTCTTATCAGAAGGAATGAGAGGCATACCACTTACCATTGTTTGCAGATATGGAAGTGTTTTATAGTGTATGTGGTCAAACCTTCTATTCCATAATTCACTAGAGTTATATGTATCATGAGAAATTTCTTGAATATAATGGCCTGGAACTTTGTATAGTCTTCCTTATCGAACCCCAATAATTTCAGTTGAACTCAACTGACCATCCTTGGGCCAAAGTAATTATTTTTTCTCCATGAAGGTTACTATATAACATTTTTCTTTAAAAGTTTCTATGAACAAAAGATTCTTGTTTAATCCAGGGACATATAAAATCCCATCAACGTGAAAAATGGATCCATATTCGAACTAAAAGGAGGTAGAGCCTATTTCTTTAATATCATAACTACTATCATCCCCAAGAAATACTTGATATGAAAAGTTTATTTTTTCAGAGAGAATATACTTTTATCATGACATATGTTTAGATGCACCACTATCCACTATCCAATGGTCTTGTTCAGTAGTCAATGAACCCGATAGAGAAGATACCAAATAATATTCCTTTCTTTTCTCCTTTTCATTAGGAGACCCCTTTTTACTTTTATTGGATTCTTCATCTTCAATGGTAGAAGAATGATGCTTCCCTTTATTATAATTTCCTTTCTTCTTAGACATGCAATCTTTAGAAAAGTCACCCATTTTATTACAATTAAAACATTTTACTTTTGAAATGTTAAAACCCTCACCTCTAAAATCTCCTTTGTAATTATCCCTCTAAAATTTATTTTGGAAACCCTTTTGAGAGGAATATTTCCTTCCTCCCTTAAAATTATCATCTAGGGGAGAATGTCCTTCTTTGGGATGATCACTTCTAGTATCCATTCAACTTTCTTCTTGAAGGAATTCATGCCATAAGCACTCAAAAGTAGGCTATATATCTCTTCCACTTATGATTGAAAGGAGGGTTTACCAAGATGGAGGAATTCCATCAAAGATGGCTTGCAATAGGTCATCATCATTTACAGTGACTCAAGTAACCAATAAATTCCAATGAGTCTATGATATCTTTGAGAAGAAGGATACAACTGATTCTCCCTTTTACATCTTCAGGTATTTGATCTTGTCTTTCCTGGTTCTCTTCTGGATAGGATCCTTCTTCTCATAAAGATTGACCAAGGTATCCATGCATTCCTTTGTTTCCATAAGAGGAGTCATTACAGGCATGATACTATCCTTTATTGAATCAAAGATTATCCTCTTTTCTTTTTCTTGGTTCATCCTGAAAGTTTCTCTTCCCACATTTGAAGTCGGCTCCTCTACTTCATAAGTTACAAACTAATCTAACGCATGGTCCTATAGGATATTCATAACCTTGAGTTTCCAAACATTGATGTTTGAAGCTCCCTCTAGCTTGTCTTCCACTCGAACTGAGATAAAAGAGGATGACATCTATGTAAAAATGTCTTGTGTTGATATGGATCAAGCTTATTCCTGGACCTGTGGGGGCTCAAGTGCTCCCACTACTACATATGGGCAGATTATTCCACGAAAATTTTCCATGCTTCAACTAGTTTCATATTTTTTTTAAACAGGGTGGGATTTTCGTCGATATTGCCACGAAAGTTCGTCGCAATATCGACAAAAAAATTATTTAAATCTAGTCGGTATTTTCGTCGCTATAGCGACTAACTTTTGTGGCAATAGTGACAAAAATTTTGCCTATCTCATTGGTCGGTGTTAATGGCTAGTTGACTATTTTATCTATATATACGTGACTTTAAGAGACTTTGGGACACAATTGCTATAGTTGCGACACTGTTCTTGGATTTTGTTTGAGCTGTTTATTTTTTTCGTCACCCACCAGTTGAACAAATCCAATTCTCAATCTACATAGCTCGGATTTTGAACTTGCAAGGTTAGTATGTTATTTTTTATTGATGTACTCATTTAACTTGTAATTTTTTTTTCAAATGTCCAAATTTCATTTAGCTTGT
>ML787349.1:968429-990633 GCA_009831015.1 Picea engelmannii | reverse complement strand
TCATTAGTGGAACTTAATACCATAGAATGTCCCAACCTAAAGTGGGGCGACGGAGCAGTCAACAAGTTGCGCCAACAAAATACTAAAATAGAATTAAATTGAAATAAAAATCGAAGATTTTCTATTTGCAATTGAAGGCCTTACAGTTGAAGATTTTCCATTTTGCATTAAGTAAAATATAGATATGCATGGGTGTATGGGTGTTTTATGAAGATTTTCCATTTTGCATTACGTAAAATTTAGATATGCATGGGTGTTTCATAAATAGAGAAAAAAATACATAAAATTGGAAAGTGTATCTCAACCCAATATAAATATATTGTTGTTTAATGCCCTCTTATTTTTATTTTTAATAATGGTTTTTATAAATAATTATATTCTTATTAATATTAGAATTAATGATTATTTTTTCTAATTTTAATGTTTTCTTATTATTAACGATTTAAAGATTTTTTTGATGATTATATTCTTACTAAATATATGTAAAAGAGTTATTAATTATATTTTTTATAATTATATTCTAATATGAGTTAGTGATTTGTTTTTCTATACTTAATATGAGTTAGTGATTTATTTTTCTATACTTGATTAAATTGATTTAATTTAGTAGATTTAAAAAAAATATTTACTAAATATATGTAAGAGGGTTATTAATTATATTTTAACTAAATATGAGTTAGTGATTTGTTTTTCTATACTTAATATACTTAATATGAGAGTTAGTGATTTGTTTTTCTATACTTGATTAAATTGATTTAAATTGATTTAACTTAGTAGATTTTAAAAAAATATTTACAAAGTTTGAAAGTTAAAATTTAAAATTATTAGATATTAAATGTGAAATAAATATTAACTTTTTATTATTTATTATAATTATAAATAAATAACTCAACACTTTTTTTTTAGTCCATTGGATTAACTTGGGTGGTTGGGAGGATGACTGTGACCCAGGTTCAAATATTTTGAGTGACATGTTGTGTCCTTTGGGTCTATTAAGACACTCTTGTTTTATTTTTTAGAATGATCAATGGTAATAATAAACAATCATGGTAATTTTTTAACAAACAAAAAAAGAAAACAAATAAAATTATTCAAATTGTTCTATTTTTTATTTTTATTTTTAGAAAGATCAGTAATAATAAACAATGATCCTTCCCCGGATGGGGTGCCATAGAGTCATGCTCCCACTGAGACGAGGGGTCCCATCAAAGTTGTTCTTGTCCACCTAGAAAAAGACAATTGTCGTCACTCATTAAACTCAGGCATGCCTTCCTCCTTGGCTCTCCTTCCACCTAGTCTTGGCGTTATTCCTCTCTCGTACAAAATGAATGGGTTTCAAGATCCTTTGGTACTGTAAGATCGACGTCTCGATCATGATGGCTACAACAAACTCGACTCTTCCCGCTCTGTGTTCATTTTGGTCATTTTCAACTTTCAATTTGACTCATCACTGTCTCTGGTTTCGTTTCCTTATTGTTCTCCTTCCAAGCACCCTATTCAGACTCCATCGTTGCATACCCTAGTTTGTTTTCATGCCTCGGGAGCGATGTCGATCGAAATGAGCTAGTGGTAGTTGCTCAAATCTCCGGGGTCATGGCCATAGTGCTTATCGCTCGTCTAACTTCGATTGTGGTTTCTCCTGCCATATTACAATGGAGTCACAGACAACTCTCCCTACATCTAATAAAGAATATATCAAATCAAATCCCACCCAACCTCTGTCCTCCAGCCCCACCATCCTTGCTCCCAACCCAGCAAATGCCTCCAACTTCCATTCTCCTCCACCTCCCCATCCAGGGTTCACTCAGGCGCAGCGCGAGATCATTTGGGAACTTCGTCGGGACAATGATGAACATAAATTTCGGCAAGATTTGATGGAGAAATGACTGGACTGGCTCTTGCATTCGGGAGCAGAAGACCCACAACAGTGATGCAACGATGAGGAGATGCTTCAAGTTATAATGGCTCCTAAATGGCCGGAATCATCCAGGCATGCTTTTCCTTACAGTCATCTTAGTAAATAAGTTTCCATGGCCTGCTATGTTTTGGTCTTTCTAGTTTTTGCATGGTCCGTTAGATTGCAAAACCAATTTTTTTGGTATGGTCATATACCCAAGCCAATTTATGACAACTCAAACTCTATAACTATGTCTCTATTTAGTTGTCATAGCACAATGTTTTGGAACCATGGATGATTTTAGGGGCTAAATTTCGCTCATGGGCTAATTTTCCATGGTTTTTCCCCAAAAAAGATTCGCTATTCTAAAAATGATTCGCCCAAATTCTATAGGATAGTATTATTTTACCTCAAAAATAGTCAAAATTTTATAGAAACTATATAAAATTCTTAGAAATTTGAATATTTTTACAAAAATATCGCTAAACATTTATAGTTGGCATATGAAGGAATAGTAAGATTCGCCAAGGTTTCTACATTGTAAAATAAATTTCCATCCTTAAAATCATCCCTGTTTGGAACTTTTACACATGGTGGTGGGGTTGGTTTCCTTTGTTAGCAACCTCAATACCTGTGTCAATGACTTATTTTGTAATTTTATTTTATGAAAGGTAATACAAGTGCTAGCTTACAAAAAAAAAAGATCCTTAACGAAAAAAGAAAATAAATAAAATTATTTAGATTGTTTTATTTTTTAGAATGATTAATGGTTATTATAACCATTGATCTACCAATCAATATCGGGGGGCATTAATAGAAAAGCATATAATCATATGTGGGTGGGAGGACGAGCAACATTAATAGAAAAACATATATGTGGGTGGTGTTGTAACAGATATCAAAATTGCTCTACTCAGTATTGTTATCCCAAGCTTCCTTTGGGGTTCTTCGTATTGTTTATAGGTAGTAGCTAGGAATCCCATAAGGTTCAACAGTATTGTGATTCTATCTCTCAATTTCCTTTTCATGATTATATCTATAGTAATAACCCTGATCAACTCCCATTTCATGATTGGGTATGTGGCAATAACCTGGTCTTAAACTTTTTCCGATTCTCTAAAACTCTCTTTCTAAGAGAGGCATGTGCATCTTGAACTTTGATGGGTGGAAGTTCTCACTATTGAAAATGTTGATTATACATTGCTCTGTCATGCGTGCGACTATTCTTGAGATCCAGACTAAATGACTGAACAATGAAGTTACGATTGCATGTTTTATGCGGGCATCCAGTGTTGGTAGTGTTGTATGTGATATTGCATGCTGCTTGTTTGTTGTCTACCAAATCACTTACTCCTAAGACTTCAGACCCAGAGAGTATTTGGTTTCTATCAGCAATGTGTTTCCAGCATGGAATGAGTTTTCTAGAGTTTTGGTGGGCTAGTCATGGAAGTTTCATCAATGCTGGAATGACCTGTCTGAATTTTATGCGTGCGAACAACGAGATGTACTTTCCATGGATCATACTTATGTTCCTCTAACAGTTGTCTATTCACATAAAATAGGACAGGCAAAACCCTGGTATATTGCATGGGCATGGTGCATATGGTGAGGTCTTAGACAAACGATGGCGTAGTGATCTTAATGTTTGCTTGATCAGAACCTTCGAGAACGATGATCCTCTTATCAGTGCTATTGAGTTGAGAACCCTCCGAGGTGGCATGTATGGACAGGCTAAGCCAGGAACATTGTGGACTTTAATGTGGAGAACTGATATTCATGGAAACTCGACGGCAATTAGGTATCCTCAAGACAACTTCGATTGCATCTGGACATCACATATAACTTTAAAAGATAAAAATATTGTGCAGCCTGTAACTTCACAGCATGCCATTTCATCGAAGAATACAAAAGATCTCTCTCCAACTGCGGTCATGCGAACTGCATGGGTTGTGAACAGCTCGGAGTCAGACAGCCTTGAATTAACTCTAGGGTCCACCATAGGGAAAAATTTATTCCTGGTGTTGTATTTTGCAGAGCTCGAGACGCTAAATATGTTTGAATCGAGATCTTTCTACGTCAGTATAAATGGTGGAAAACGGTCTGATATCATTACCATGGTACCAAACTATTCAGACCTAGAGCTAACACTCGTATCTGATGCAACAGATAATCTTCGATTTGATATCATCAAGGCCGCTACTTCCACCCGTGGTCCTATAATTAACGCTTATGAGTATTACTTGGTATCTGATATGGAACCTGCGACGTATTCACAAGATCTTGAAGCTCTCGACGCTATCAAATGGAGGTTTGACATTAAAGATTGGATGTTCGATCCGTGCTATTTGATCCAATGGGAAGGAATTAGCTGCGATAACAGCTCTTCGGCCATAAGAGTCTCTCAACCAAATTTGTCGGGAAGGAATCTGTCAGGATCGGTACCTGAGGATATTAGACTGTGGACTTCATTAGTTAACATGTTTCTTGGCAATATATCGTGTCGAAATCAAAGAAGAGAGAAGTTTGGGTTGTTCTCGGAATAGCGATAAGCGAAATTCTACTCGTCGCTCTAGCGTTGATAGTGGGTATTGTTCTCTATTGTAAGAAACTCCGTGAAAACGAACCACAACACCTCGCGAACCCATACTATTCAATGATTATGGTGCCAGGAGCCGCCTCCGTCTTTTAAGCAGAGTGTAAATGGTTGAAAACGGATTTCGAAGCCCAGACGGTCATGTACGCAGAGGATAGGCAGATAATAAAGAGAATCTATCAGACTGCGTTGCGAAGGGGTGCAGACTGAAAAACAAACAGATGGCAGAAGCGTTTCTGCATAATGGAATGAAAACTCCCGTGGTAATGATACGTTCTCTGCACGATTCAGCTCGGGAAGACTACCATCGTTTAATTCATGCCATCTTTACAATCACCATCGAGCAGATGCAGAAATACAACGCGGTTCTAACAGGGGACATTCTTGATTACCAAACCATAGACACATTTATACCATGTATCCGGACTCGGAGTGTGAAGTATAAGCATACTCGTTTAGCTGATCGTAGAGACGTTAATTCAATGTATCCAAACTAGGAGTGTCCAGTATACTCGTTTTATAGAATGTTGATAACTTAATCCTGAGCATTTAGAAGCCAGGGAGCTGTGAATTCCAGTCGACTAATTGAATGGCAACCAGGTCCTGGTCGGGAGCTTCTGGCGTTGAAGACGAGGATGGAGACGAGACGAGGAAAGGTCCCTGGATTGTCGAAGAGGATATGCAACTTACGGGGTATATACGCTTACATGGGAAGGGAACTAGAGCTTTCTCGCCAAAGAAGCTGGGCTCAAGAGAACTGGCGGGAGCTATAGGCTAAGGTGGGTTAACTCCCTTCATCCTGGTCTCAAGCGCAGCAAGATCACTCCAGAAAAAGAATGTTTGATTGTTGAACTTCATGGTCGTTGGGGGAACAGGTGGTCTCACATTGCACGGAGTTTTCTAGAAAGGACGGACAATGAAATTGAGTATTACTGGAGAACGCATATGAAGGGAAAAGGAAGTTGTCTTAGATATGCCTCCCTACTTGCGACTTGCCTATGTATCAGATCCTTCTGAGATGTAGTCAGTTTTATCGTCACAGGGTCCTGTCTGTCCAGTAAGCCCATGTACAGAAAGAGCAGTTTTGGGCCAGCTATCCAGATACTTCAGAGAACGACTTGCAGGTTATCCAACAACCGCAAGTGAAGATGAAATAGTGCTCGCTGATCCAACAACAAACCCAAAACCGCAGGGAAATGAGGCGTTGTTGGAGGACGACAGATATCTGCAGTCTAAAACGATTCTGTCAAGTGTATCGCCCAGATTATGCACACCTAGACAAAGGCGTTTACAAGCTGCCCTAAGTCAGTAACGGTTCAAAGTGCTGGCAGAGGCACCTGGCAGTTATAGTTTTCCATGAGGACGAACCGTTTCAGATTCCCAGAACACAAAGAGTTCTAGATTTCTCTTTTAAAAAGACTGATGTATGTAATGAAAGAAGGGGGGGCGCGCAAGCGCAACACAGGAGGGAAAACCTCTGTCAAGAGGGTTCATTGTACTTGCTGAGTTATTTTATAAACCAGATTGGAGTAATAAAGATGATTTTTTCCTTGTGACTGTGAGATTCATCACGGTCAATTTCTTTCAGCATGTTCTTCTTTTCTTTCAGCTGTGTTAAATCTGTTTGGACTTCATGTATGTGTTCCTTATTCGCAGTTGATATTGTCTTTACCATATTGTTTATGTCTTCCTTAATCCATCACGACTGCATTACATTTCATTTTCTTCTAACTGATGGGCTTCGTTATACTTTAGTACGACCACTACTATAACGAATGGATTATGGTTTTCTGTAATTGTTTGATGTCTTTCCTCTGCACCAACTATCAGTGGGTGTAAGACCAGCCTACACTTTCGGAATTCTGCATATGTTCTCTGCTACATCAGCCTTTCCCTTTTCTTTCTGCTACCACATCATGACAATCAAAGCGCTGAAAGATAGACTTACTTTGCCTCACTTTCTGCAAGTTATTTGATCTCTTCTATTGTCTCCTTTCTTCAGTTTTCAGTTGACTCCATGCCCAATGGACCATTTCCCTGGTTTAACCCCCAAACTCCAAAAATCCAAGACCATCATTCACCCATAAATCTGCCCACCATTTTCACGCTTACTTCAATTTATTTTGTGACCTTTTTCGAGAGATCCCTCTCGGGTTGGAAGGGGAAGCTCCCAATCCAAAGTGGTTCGAGGTTGCCTCGGGATTGATTTGCTGCAACCCATTTTAGTTCTGAGTGTCAACATTTTGGTGCCGTTGCCGGGGACTTCAAAGTTGATATCTATCCCTGGGAGAATGACATTGTCATAGTCATAAGGCCTGGTTGAGCAGCCGGTCATAGGCAAATATTGGTTGCACATGCTCTGGTGACTCCATTAAAAGTTTCTGGTGGTGATTTCACTGGCAGGAGAACTAAGAATTACAGCTTTGACGCTAGGTCGCCCAATGGATGGAGGCACCTGGTCTACTGTTCTTGGCACTTTACAAGAAAGTACCATCCCTAGTTGGAGCCGATGTTGTAACAGATATCAAAATTGCTCTACTCAGTATTTTTATCCCAAGATTCCTTTGGGGTTCTTCGTACTATTTACAGGTAGTAGCTACGAATCCCATAAGGTTCAACAGTATTGTGATTCTATCTCTCGATTTCCTTTTCATGATTATATCTGTAGTAATAACCCTGATCAACTCCCATTTCATGATTGGGTATGTGGCAATAAGCCCGGTCTTAAACTTTTTCCGATTCTCTAAAACTCTCTTGCTAAGAGAGGCATGTGCATCTTGAGCTTTGATGGTTGGAAGTTCTCACTGTTGAAAATGTTGATTATACATTGCTCTGTCATGTGTGCAACTATTCTTGAGATCCAGACTAAATGATTGAACAATGAAGTTACGATTGCATGTTTTATGCGGGCATCCAGTGTTGGTAGTGTTTTATGCGATATTGCATGCTGCTTGTTTGTTGTCTACCAAATCACTTACTCCTAAGACTTCAAACCCAGAGAGTATTTGGTTTCTATCAGCAATGTGTTTCCAGCATGGAATGAGTTTTCTAGAGTTTTGGTGGGTTAGTCATGGAAGTTTCAACTATGCTGGAATGACCTGTCTGAATTTTATGCGTGCGAACAACGAGATGTACTTTCCATGGATCATACTTATGTTCCTCTAACAGTTGTCTATTCACATAAAATAGGACAGGAAAAACCCTGGCATATTGCATGGGCATGGTGCATATGGTGAGGTCTTAGACAAACGATGGCATAGTGATCTTAATGTTTGCTTGATCAGAACCTCCGAGAATGATGATCCTCTTATCAGTGCTATTGAATTGAGAACCCTTCGAGGTGGCATGTATGGACAGGCTAAGCCAGAAACATTGTGGACTTTAATGTGGAGAACTAATATTCATGGAAACTCGACGGCAATTAGGTATCCTTAAGACAACTTCGACCGCATCTGGACATCACATATAACTTTAAAAGATAAAAATCTTGTGCAGCCTGTAACTTCGCAGCATGCCATTTCATCGAAGAATACAAAATATCTCTCTCCAACTGTGGTCATGTGAACCGCGTGGGTTGTGAATAGCTCGGAGTCAGACAACCTTGAATTAACTCTATGGTCCACCATAGGGAAAAATTTATTCATGGTGTTGTATTTTGCAGAGCTCGAGACGCTAAATATGTCTGAATCGAGATCTTTCTACATCAGTATAAATGGTGGAAAACGGTCTGATATCATTACCATGGTACCAAACTATTCAGCCCTAGAGCTAACAGTCCTATCTGATGCAACAGATAATCTTTGATTTGATATCATCAAGGCCGCTACTTCCACCCGTGGTCCTATAATTAACGCTTATGAGTATTACTTGGTATCTGATACGGAACCTGCGACATATTCACAAGATCTTGAAGCTCTCGACGCTATCAAATGGAGGTTTGACATTAAAGATTGGATGTTCGATCCGTGCTATTTGATCCAATGGGAAGGAATTAGCTGCGATAATAGCTCTTCGGCCATAAGAGTCTCTCAACCAAATTTGTCGGGAAGGAATCTGTCAGGATCGGTACCTGAGGATATTAGACTGTGGACTTCATTAGTTAACATGTTTCTTGGAAATATATCGTGTCGAAATCAAAGAAGAGAGAAGTTTGGGTTGTTCTCAGAATAGCGATAAGCGGAATTCTACTCATCGCTCTAGCGTTGATAGTGGGTATTGTTCTCTATTGCAAGAAACTCCGCGAAAACAAACCACAACACCTCGCGAACCCATACTATTCAATGATTATGGTGCCAGGAGCCGTCTCCGTCTTTTAAGCAGAGTGTAGATGGATGAAAACGGATTTCGAAGCCCAGATGGTCATGTATGCAGAGGATAGGCAGATAATAAAGAGAATCTATCAGACTGCGTTGCGAAGGGGCGCAGAATGACAAACAGACAGATGGAAGAAGTGTTTCTGCATAATGGAATGAAAACTCCCTTGGTAATGATACGTTCTCTGGACAATTCAGCTCGGGAAGACTACCATCGTTTAATTCATGCCATCTTTACAATCACCATCGAGCAGATGCATAAATACAATGCGGTTCTAACAGGGGACATTCTTGATTACCACACCATAGACACATTTATACCATGTATCCGGACTCGGAGTGTGAAGTATAAGCATACTCGTTTAGCTGATCATAGAGATGTTAATTCAGTGTATCCAAACTTGGAGTGTCCAGTATACTCGTTTTATAGAATGCTGATAACTTAATCCCGAGCATTTAGAAGCCAGGGAGCTGTGAACTCCAGTCAACTAATTGAATGGCAACCAGGTCCTAGTCGAGAGCTTCTGGCATTGAAGACGAGGATGGAGATGAGACGAGGAAAGGTCCCTGGACTGTCGAAGAGTATATGCAACTTACGGGGTATATATGCTTACATGGGAAGGGCGCTGGAGCTTTCTCGCCAAAGAAGTTGGGCTCAAGAGAACTGGTGGGAGCTGTAGGCTAAGGTGGGTTAAATCCCTCCGGCCTGGTCTCAAGCACAGCAAGATCACTCCAGAAAAAGAATGTTTGATTGTTGAACTTCATGGTCGTTGGGGGAACAGGTGGTCTCATATTGCATGGAGTTTTCCAGAATGGACGGACAATGAAATCGAGGATTTCTAGAGAACGCGTATGAAGGGAAAAGGATGTTGTCTTAGATATGCCTCCCTACTTGCGACTTGCCTATGTATCGGATCCTTTTGAGATGTAGTCAGTTTTATCATCACAAGGTCATGTCTGTCCAGTAAGCCCATGTACAGAAAGAGCAGTTTTGGGCCAACTTTCCGGATTCTTCAGAGAACAACTTGCAGGTTATCCAACAACCGCAAGTGAAGATGAAATAGTGCTTGCTGATCCAACAACAAACCCAAAACGACAGGGAAATGAGGCGTTGCTGGAGGACGACATATATCTGCAGTCTAAAACGATTCTGTCAAGTGTATCGCCCAGATTATGCACACCTAGCCAAAGGTGTTTACAAGCTGCCCTAAGTCAGTAACGGTTCAAAGTGCTGGCAGAGGCACCTGGCAGTCGCAGTTTTCCATGAGGGTGAACCGTTTCAGATTCCCGGAACACAAAGAGTTCTAGATTTCTTAGTGCAACACAGGAGGGAAAACCTCTGTCAAGAGGGTTCATTGTACTTGCTGAGTTATTTTGTAAACCAGATTGGAGTAATAAAGATGATTTTTTCCTTGTGACTGTGAGATTCATCACGGTCGATTTCTTTCAGCATGTTCTTATTTTCTTTCAGCTGTGTTAAATCTGTTTGGACTTCATGTATGTGTTCCTTACTCGTAGTTGATATTGTCTTTACCATATTGTTTATGTCTTCCTTAATCCATCACGACTGCATTACATTTTGTTTTCTTCTAACTAATGGGCTTCGTTATACTTTAGTACGACCACTACTATAACGAATGGATTATGGTTTTCTGTAATTGTTTGATGTCTTTCCTCTGCACGAACTATCAGCAGGTGTAAGACCAGCCTACACTTCTGGAATTCTGCATATGTTCTCTGCTACATCAGCCTTTCCTTTTTCTTTCCGCTACCGCATCATGACAATCAAAGCGCTGAAAGATAGACTTACTTTGCCTCACTTTCCGCAAGTTATTTGATCTATGCTATTGTCTCCTTTCTTCAATTTTCAGTTGACTCCATGCCCAATGGACCATTTCCCTGGTTTAACCCCCAAACTCCAAAAATCCAAGACCATCATTCACCCATAAATCTGCCCACCATTTTCACGCTTACTTCAATTTATTTTGTGACCTTTTTCGAGAGATCCCTCTCGGGTTAGAAGGGGCAGCTCCCAATCCAAAGTGGTTCGAGGTTGCCTCGGGATTGATTTGCTGTAACCCATTTCAGTTCTGAGTGTCAACAAGTGGAAGGGGGGCATTAATATAAAAACATATAATCATATGTGGGTGGGAGGGGAGCGGGGCATTAATAGAAATCATATGTGGGTGGGAGGGGGCGGGGGCATTAATAGAAAAACATACAATATGTTTTTCTATTAATGCCTCCCCCCTCTCCCACCCACCCACATATGATTATATGTTTTTCTATTAATTTCGCCCCCCCACCCACATATGTGGGTTGGCGGGGGGGGCATTAATAGAAAAACATATTATATGTTTTTCTATTAATGCCCCTACCAATCAATATCACATGTTAGTAGTTTTTGCAGATTTCTAGTAGGCACTTTTTGAACTTGGTTTTTGGTAAATTGTTAGATTTTTCCCATGAAGAGATGGGGATGTAGAATTTTAAAATTAATCATGGYCGTGTTGKCCTAAAATGCTTATAATGGAGACCTTGACATGSRTTGCTCACTTTTATAAAGGAGAATGRTTGTTCTTATTTGATTATAATATTGCTTCAATGCACATTATCATTTTGGTTCATGGATTTGGTCCATAAGGTTTATGATAAAAGAGGTTGAACCATTGGGGATTGGGCATGGAAAGAGGCTCCTAAAGAGAACTTACTCATAGCTAGCATGCCAACTTGCTATAGAAGTCTAGTAATATTAGTTAAAATGGGTGTGTTTGTAATGTCTTCCAAGTGCTTGATGAAATTGAAAGCACACAAATTCTTAAACAAAATCAAGGTTTTAATCTTGGTAATATCATGTTTAACATTCCTTGGGTGTATACTTGGGAGTTGTTTTCATGTTGAATTAGGAATAATAAGTTTTGAATTGTGCTTTTGAAATCTCACCGTCGGGACTAGGGTCACTACAATGAATTTTATAAAATTATGAATTAGAGATTCATATGTTGTGTTCTAGAATGGATTCTATTGGTATACTTCAAAATATGAGATTCAAATGGTTGAGTTATGGTCATTGTCTAGCTATTGATATTGACTAATGTTCAAACTTGCAAATATGATGTTGGACTAATTTCATGCATATGGGTTTTGATCACTCCTACCTTCGACAACTTCCTTGGAACTTGGGTTTTCTAGCCTGACAATGATCCATTGATGGGGTCGTTATTTAGCCATGACTCTAGTGACATCTCCTAGAAACATGAATAAATGTGTTGGTGCTAGGCACAAGTCCTAGGTGATTTTGTTGGCTAAGAAAAAGTTCTTCAATGCTTGAGGGTTGTTTCTCCCATGTAAGTGGATCACTTGTGGCCCCCAATGTCTCTAGACATTTATAATGATTGTCTTGAACTTAAAGAATGCAATTTCAGAAGGGAAAAAAAAGAGAGAGACCATGACCCCTTTACATTAGTTCAAAGGGGGAAACCATGATTTGAACATCTTTTGATCTCTTTAAAACTCTCAATATTATTGTTTTTGGATAGGTTTCATGTTCATTATTGTATTGTTACCTCTAATATGTCCATGCAACATGCAAACTTCAAATTTATTTTATAGTGTCATTCTCAAGTTGATATTTTATGGTACGATTGCTTTACCTTCAAGGATCTTTGATTCTCCAGAAAGGGGTTTGGTTGTGTACAAAGAGTGTCACTCATATTTTTCATTCCAAGTTGAAATGCACTAGATTTGCAACTACCCTTATTTTTACCTTTCTAGAACTATGGTCTTATGCTTCTCTAGAGCACTTGAAAATCTTGTAGACTTTCTTCTATCATGGTTCCCTTGGAAAACAGAGCAATGGAAAATATTTTGAAAGGATTCACCCTAAAACATTGTTTATTTTTCTTGTGCAAATATCATAGACTTTGAAGGTTGGTGGATTGCTCTATTCTTGTCCACCCACTTTCAAGTAACTTGTATAATTTAGGTTCACTATGATTGTTATAATAAGTATTCATCCATTCACAACCAAAACATGAGAACAAGATAATTAGTATCCATTGTCCACCCAATCATTGATAACAAGAAGATATTGGGGAAATGCATATTTAAAGGTGCCAACGTTGCCCTAGTTATATTTCAAATATTTACCCTGTATTTGGTACAACATTTCATGAGTTGATGTAGTTTTCCTGTTATTCCTCTATTTGGAATTCTAGGGTTATTTCTCCTCCTTAAAGGAAACAATATACATTATAGTATAGTGTGATAAGATGTCCTTCCAAACTTGAAGTACAATGCCAAGTGGATTTGAACAATGGAAATTGTGAGAGTTGCAATTGTAGTTGCAATTGTAGTAATTAATCATATTGAAAACAATTCTAGAACCATGGAGTTATATTCCCTTTGAACATTTGATAAATTAAAAATACATGTTGTTGTAGTAATATGTGTAACGTAAATAATTTTATAAGTAGCTAATGGACCCTAAAGTTCTTATAAAGTAGGGGGGAAATGGAGTATGCATGGTAACCCCGTGGAACTTTCCATTGTAAGAAATTTTGTTTTTTTCCTTGTGTATACTAAAATTAATGGAAAAATATAATATGGGCTAAGAATTTAGTGATGTGATCCATATGGGAAAAAAAATGAAGAAAGAAAGAAAGCTTATAAAATATTATGCACCTTCAATATAAACTAGTGTCTAGGATTGCTATTCACAATTTATTCTAAACAAAACTATAGTATCACTTTGTTGATGGGTCCAAAAGGTCCGTTCAATAAGGTAAGAGAGAATGCCTGATAACAAGTCCCAATTAGACTCACTCTCATTTGGGATGGCACTTTTTACCAGTATATTGGTCTGATTCCCAAACTAAATCTACAATCTAAATATGAATCTAAGAACCGTAGGTTCTCAAATGTATTAAAATCTAAAAAATAAACTAAGTGATGTTATCTATATCTATTCTAATATGCACTTCTAATCTACACTAATCCTATCCCGATTAGGAGATGTCTAAAGGAGATTGAATACAATTAAGAATAATCACCTTTTGAATTAGAAACAGTTCATAAATTCAAATGGTATGTAAGAACAATAATATTGTTAAGAAGACAATAGCAATTAGTTGTCATTGTATACAACAATATTATAACAACATTCAATAAATGAAACTGTGACAACCTGAGCATACATGAACATGCAGAAAAAAATTCATACACATGAACATAAAGTGCTCAAATTAAACAAATGCATTAAGAATAATAAAAAATACATTCACCACAATCACAATTCCAGAAACGCCTCTTTCTCTTTATCATAAGGTGTAATAGTACAACCTGCAATACAAAGCGCAAAAGTCCTCCTTCAGTTACATTCATATTTTTTATAGAATATGAAGAGATACGGTTCAAATTTTGTAACTATCAAATGATTAAAAAACAATTACGACGCTTCGGTTCTCATTCTCAATCAGGATATTACAATGATTACAAAATGAGTATAATGTAGTGTTCAATTACAGTGATCAAGTGGATTTTGGCAGTTGCACTTTGTCGATGAAGCGTTTCCATAGAGTGAAGTGCTCAAAGAAGGCATCTATTTTGTTTAATTGAATATTTTCCAGTTCCAGCTCCCCGTCACAAATCGGACTTATGAATTTTATCTTCAACACTTCCTCTGTCTTCTGTATGAAATTTTCAATTAACAAGATCAACTGATTCGGCTCCACTATTCTCTTATCAAGTATTTCTTGATCAATTTCTTTTGTGGCTTCAATAGCCTTCATGCTCATATTACTTCTGGTCTCAACATCCTCTATCATGGTGTGAGCCGACCCTGCTTTTCCCAAGTCTTCTCTATTTTCCATCCTGAACTATTCTAGTAGTTCTTCGACTGCTCTCCATAGATTCCTGCTAGCTTGATCAACCTTCATCTAGGTATTCTCCATGTTATTGAGGATGGATTTCCCTGTGTCAAGTAAACTTTGATCTTTAATCTTTTCCTTATTTGTAAACATTGGCAAGTTGCTGGGAGGATTATCAAAAACATCCTAATATTGGACAATATGGTCATATGTGTTTTGAACTTTTTGATATTTTCCTTTCATGTCATTTATTTGTTGAACTACTTTCACGTGGTATGACCAATTCTTTTGAAGGCTATGCAGTAAGAGAAATGATTTTTTCTGCATATCTCTTAGTGTTTCATTTTCCTTTATGGTTTCTTCTCTGATTACTTCTAGGGCCACTATTTTTGTCTTGCTTTCTTCTATAGTATTATCTAGAATATGATTGTCTTGCTCCAATTTTCAGACTTGTTCTTCTATCTTTTCATTATATGCACTGATTTCTAACTGTTCCCCATTGAGCCTTGTAACTTCTTGATCATGCATGGCTTTGAATTTTTATGTTTATTCCTGGTGCATATTTTGGTTTAGGTTTATCTTTTTCTCAAATTCTATTGTTAAGTCCCTTTCTTGAAGCTTCAATTGTCTCGCTAGTTCTTCTCTATGTGACTGTTTTGTTGTGGTGGCTTCTTTCTTGAATTCACTGGCCACATCGTCCTTAATTGTATCAATGGAAGATTCTAGTTCCATTATTCTTTCTTTTGTTGTATCTAGGGTCGTTTTTACTTCATAAATCGACATAACATTTGTACCAACAAAGGCATTGAGTGTTGAGGATGCTTGTAGTGCGTTGTCATTGGGATCTGGCCCTGCTTTCCACTTGATAACCCATTCAGTTGTTCCATGACTTGTATCAATCTGATTCAACTCCTTCTCTCTTCCACTTGGTAGTCCCTTTTTCAATGAACTTAGTTTTGTGGCTATAATAATAGTCACCTACAACAACAACTACACCTTGAATCCCAAGACCTATAGATGTGACTGGAAGATTTCGTGGGATGGTCGCCAGGGGAGTGCACTCCTCCAGTGGAACATTGAGTATGCTTGTGGTGAGATCTATTGTCACAAATGAACTATCTTGCTCAAAACCCTTCTCCGGGGATTTGGAAACATTTCTCTTGTCTTCATCTTCTTTATTTTTCCTTTCTTCCTCTGCTTGTGTTGTACTTGTTTCTTCTTTCTTCTTAAACTCCGTGTCAAATGATTTTCTCCATTATTTCGTTCAGAGGATGGATCTTCTTCTTTGTTCCCTTCTAACTCAGTCTATTCCTTCTCAGCCTTGACCTTCTTTCTCTGTTGATATCTCTTCTTGGCTTCCTCAACTTTCCTTTCTCTTTCTTTCTCTTTCTATTTTTTTTCATGTTCTTGAGCCTCCATTATTTCTTTGTCTTTCTGGAGGAAGGTTTTGAACTATTCTATCCTCAAGATCCTATCTTCTTCTTCCTCTTTCTTAATATTTTCTCAGGTTTTTTCAGTGGTGAGTCTCTCTATTACCTCTTTGAAATATAAGGCTCCCTAAAGATATCTTCTACAAAATTGATTTCATGCATTACCTCTGGTGCTAGCTTTACATCCCTCATATGGTCATACACCATATTTTGAGGGTCGTTCCCTTTCTGGTTTGTAACACATAGACATAATTCCTTAAGGGTTTCAACCTGATTTTCAGCTTGTTTCTTATTCAACAGAGAGTATTGACCAATGTGAAGAGGGAAAATGGGCTAGTATTTTTTGTTCTTCTCTGACAAGTAGGCAGTGGCTCCTTTTTTCTACTGTCTAGTATGCAATATATTTTGCCAAAAAATTATTAGGGACATATTTGGGTAACAAATGTGGTGGTCCTGTGCCCCCAAAAACCCTTATGAAGGTATAATATGTTTTCATGTACCAGTCCCCTATTCCTCTCAAGGATTTGATAGCTCCTGGGGAAATTCAGTGTGGGTGAACACCAAATATGGCCGTCTGCAGGGGAGCGAGGAAATAATCGCATAGGTCATAAAAAATTTCTTTGCAATTCACTTCCCACGACTGAGAACAATAAACATGTATTGGTCTCTGATCTGGGCTCCATGCCCAATTGAATGCTGAAAATATGTTAGCTACGCAGATTGCATCTATAAGGTATGTTGACACGTAAAAACCATGATTTTTCATACCTTGAGGTTCCCAAAATCGATTTTCAATGTTGAATGATAGGATACCGACCCAATTGAATGATTTTCTGGTTTTGGCCACTATGTAGGCCATCGGGAACCATTCCATCTTGAAGTGGGTGATTGTCTCCTTGCCATAGAGTTTGAAAATCATTGCATTTAACATCTTGTATGGGTCTTTCAGATACTATGTCGGGACGTGTCTCTCTCCTTTATTTAATGGCCATTCTTCATCAATGAATCAATCTTACATTAGAGTTTCAAAGTCATTGTGATCGACCATGAATTTTTTCGGGAACATTTCATCTAGTGCAACAATGCATTCTGGGATTTTATATTGAACCTTGATGTCTTCAGTCTTGAGAGATTCAATCGGAACACCTGAAGCATTTACTATCAGACCTATTTCCTTTTCCAAATGGATAAAACACCATATCGCAACATCATTGTAAGGGAAGAGCTCTGGGCGAGCAGAGTCTGTGTGAATGTTCATTTTGTGGATATTTCGGTACTCATTGATGTCTCCATTGTCGAAAGGTAAATACTCATTCTAGATCATCTTGTGAATTTCATAGTAGTTGGGGTGACACTCTCTTCCATCATTGTTATTCGTGTCGAAAATATTGAGAGAGTCTAGTCCATGAATAGGAGCGGGAACAACAGTTATTTGGGATTTACCCTTCCTGGTCTGCAACTGAGACATTTTGTTACATGCTCAATACAAATGAAATTAATTCGGTTTCGAATTGTTAAAGAGGGTAGTAATACCTAATAATAATCTAAAAAAAAAATTACCTGTGGTTCTGAAGACTATAACCAAAGAACAAATTAACAGGTTTTCACAACAATGTCGTTGGTGTATTTCTCATGGTATCACAGTCAATTAAGTTCAATTTCTTCTAAACAGGGTTATAATATTCCCCACTTTACCCAAACCCTGTGCAATTACTACAAAATGTGTTATAGCTCCGATTCAGCCAGATTTCTACGATGAGCCATAAATATTTTCTAGTACACAACTCAGTAGTTATGACCATTGTTGTATCGTCGGTGAGGTGGAGTTAATAAGCATAGGGGAGTGTCGATATTTTCTTCGATGAAAAATGACATGAGGCTTAGTCAGTAATGGTGGCAAGGAAATTTTCTGACGACTACATATTTTCATTATGGAATATTCACGAAAAAGTGTTGAAGGATTTTGGAGAAATTGTGGGCTATACTATTAGACCACATATGAAAAACCTTTCCCTTTCATTTTGCACCATCAGATAAACAACTTATGTGTAAGGTCAAAGAAAGGGGAAATTAATGGTTGAGATATAGTCATTAGATGTTGGATTGATTTGGGCCATCTAATGGCTCCGAGGTTATATCGTCAGCGATTTGTTTCGAGCAATATTGTCGTCGACAGTTCCCATAGGGAGAACAAGAGTAAGCTCATGTTTTTCTCTGATGATGAAAGATTTCGACGAAATGCATGAGCCAAAGGGATATTTCCAAGTGTGAGCATAAAGTGTCGTGGATGATATATATGTGTAATAACGTCAGGATGGAAAGGTGGGGACCCAACTTGAAAAAAATGCTTTAAGATAACCCGGGTGAATTCGAAAACTATCATAGTTGGTCACATGTGCAATGATGTGGCCATTGAAATATGAATATCATTGTCGGTGTCAACAAACAATTTATGAAGGATTTTGTTCCTATTAGGACCACACAATGTACCTTTTTGCTCACACTTTTTTCCACCATTACACCTTTGTTTCACTCACATTTAAACTCACATTATCACTTTACCCTATCTTTCCAAAGGTACACAACGTATCTTCTCTTTACTATATGTTTAATCTGTTTTGCATATAATTTTACATTATTCTCCTACTTAACCATTGATCAGAAATGTATAAGTGTTGAAACAGTTCGAACTGCAGATTAGCATTGAGGCCTGTGGCTGAAACAATCTGTGGTCAACGATGCTGAAACAACAACTCACAAAAGCTGTTACATAGTCCGTGGTCTACAACAACTCACACAGAAGAAGCTGCTACACTCGCCATGGTCGACGATGCTGAAACAACAACTCACAGAAGTTGTTACACAGTCCGTGGTCTACAACAACTCACACAGAAGAAGCTGCTACACTCGCCATGGTCAACGATGATGAAACAACAACTCACAGAAGCTGTTACATAGTTCGTGGTCTACAACAACTCACACAGAAGAAGTTGTTACACAGTCTGCGGTCTACGATGCTGAAACAACAACAAAAAACTGTTACATTTACCACGACAGCCGCACCTTGAGCTAGCATTAACCATCGCTGCTGCCTGAGATCAAGTTGCTGAAACAGTCAGAACGCAAATCTCGTGGTTGAAACAGCCCGGGATTTGCAATGCTGAAACAACATACAACAACAGTAACAAGAAGACTAATAAAGAAGTTGTTACTCCAGCCGCAACATCAACACCTCACTCAGCACTTGTAATAGCATTCTGTTACGGGAGACTAGGATACCCTATTCCAGTTTAGAAAGTCGATCTGACTAAGAATAAGACTCAGATGTACACCTGTAAATTATTGATCAAATTGTATCAAAGGGATTCTCCTCTTTAAATAAGAGGAAATCACCATTAGAGAGGATCTTCTTCTGTTTTAGCAAAGAAAGGATTTACAGAGGACGTGTTTTACTTCAAATTGTAATATGATACAGTTGACAGATGAATAAAAGACTGTTCTGAGCATTTCTCTCTAGTTCCTTTCGTTTCAGTGGAATCTTGTGAGAATGGAGGGCCCACCTTCTTCACAAGATTCACCCATTATCTTTATAGTGTGTTAGTGTTATTTCTGTTCATGCCTTGATTAAATTCTGTTTTGCTGAAACACTACTTTATTGAACTCTGTTTTGCTGAAACACTACTTTACTGAACTCTGTCTTGCTGAACCTCTGCTTTACTGAAAGTTACATTGTTTTCATATGATTCATGCTTGGGTAACTGTTAATCATTCTAGTTAGCAATCTTGTTTGGTGAATTTATGAAATCTTGGTAATCAGGGATAGGTGCTGAAGATTCTTGCTTAGGGATTAGGGTCTTGTTCTCTGTTAGAGATAGTTAGCCTTCAGTGCATGTCAATTATTTCACTTGATGATGAGTTTATGAATGTATACTTATCAGAAATAGGTGCTGAAGTTTCCTTCTTAGGGAATAGGGTCCTGTTCTCTGTTAGATATAGTTAGTCTTCAGTGTGTGTGTCAATCATTTCAATCAACAATGAGTTCATAAAAGTGTGGTGATCGGAAATAGGTGCCGAAGATTCCTTCTTTGGGAATAGGGTCTTGTTCTCTGGTTATAGAATAGTTGGTATTTCCTTTTGCAGTGTCTTGAAGGATTTCTTTTCCTGCTTGTCATTTCTTTAATGTAATCCAGGATTCTTTGGACAATTATTTCTTTAAACATTAAACTCTGCAATAGGTAGATTTCTTTCCTGTAATTCAAGTTTGAACTTCAATTTGTTCAAGGCAAAGTGTGATTAATATGTTTTTACTACAACTCTAGGTTGCTTTTGAGATTGAGCATATATAGTGCATGGTTAACTTTGAAATAATAGACTTCCCTAGGTTGACAATTTATGTAGCACTTGATTGTTTAGTTAAATAAGCAATTATAGTGACCAACATTTTGGCGTCATTGCCGGGGGAGGTAATTATAGATTTCAAAAGAACTTATGATTTTTCAGATACAAAGATTGCATGAGAGGATGCGGAGACCCCAAAGACACTGACCCTACAGGTGGCAGGGGCAGAGGAAGAGGAGGAAGAAAAACTTACATTGACGAGATTATATCAAAGTCTAATACTGTTGCTCAACGACCAAATACTCGGAAACCAAAATCCCAACCTTCATTTCAAGAAAACTTTGAAATAGGGAAAGAGGTTTGGAGTCCTGAAACAGTCAAGAAACTAGCAGGAAACATTGAGGACAGAGCAAGTGCAGCAGGGGAGCAGACAGAGGAAAACATGGATGAGTACAATGAAGAATTGCATCATGAAGAACAGGCAGGTCCTGAAGGAGAGGTAAATGATGAAAACTCTTTTTCTACATTAGGATTTCCTATTGGTGATCTCCCTAGAGGGGTAGCCCCCATGAAGAACATTCCACTCTCAGCACTACCTAACTTTCATAGTTTATCTTCAGAGGATCTTGATGAATTCCTTTTTGAGTTTGATATATTATGCATAAGTTATGATTACATTTCCAATGCTCAAAAATTAAAACTATTTCCAACAATATTGAAAGGAAATGCACTAAGATGGTTCATGAGTCTTGGAGGCCATGTAATCACAACATGGGACCAAATGAAACAGAAATTCCTGAATAAATACCAGGACTATTTCCGAACAAGAGAGAAAAAGGAGGAACTATTTAAGATGATGCAGAAAGAGGATGAAAATCTGGAGGACTTTGTAGAAAGGCTACTGTATAATCTACAAAGATCCAGTCACCCCAATGTAAGTAAAGACATTCTTAAAACTATATTATTAAAATGAGTAAGGGATGACTGTCTAGATATGTTGAACATGCTTGGAAAAGGGGACATATCTAAGGAATCATACGATGAAATTGTTAACCTATGCAAAAGATGTTCAAGAGGAGCTTCAAGAAATAGATCAAACAACAGGGACACCACATTCTTAAGAGTCCAAAAATCAGCCAGTGGGGGAGAAACAAGATCTGAAATAGGTAATTTACTTGAAGGTTTTAAAACTGAAATGTTAAGCTCTTTTGCCTCACAAATTGACACTCTACAGATTCAAAAGAAGAAAGCAGAAGCATAGGCAGCCCTGTCCATCTTTTGTTCTAAATGCAGAGACAAGCACCCACGAAGGGAATGTCCATTGGACAAAAATCCAATCTGCACCTTCTGTGATAAAGATCATGAAACTCAACAATGTACATCTTTACCAGGAATCAAGGCAGCATTACAACCAACTGATGAAGAAGCTGAAGTTGTCTATCTGTTGACACAGAGAAGGCAATGGCAACCGTGGGGACAAGGTATGAATCCTAACATGCCATTTACATCTTCTAATCGTTGGAATAACTATCCTTCTTTCAATCAAATGAGTTACCCTCTCTATAATCAAATGCAATATCCAAACCAAATGAATTACCCACCCATGCAACAAACTAACCAACACTTTGTTGATCCATCAATGTGGACTCCTTGGCCTCCACAACAACAACAACCATATCAGAACCAATGGAATCCAAATTGGAGAGGACAACAACTCCCCTTCCCAAATCAATTACCTCAATCACAATTTCTACAACCACTCTCCT
>ML787349.1:946971-965345 GCA_009831015.1 Picea engelmannii | reverse complement strand
CCTGGAGAAATACTACAGGATTCTCTCCCTATGAATTAGTTTATGGAAAGAGTGTTGTCTTCCCTGTGGAATTTGAAATCAAAACCTTAAGGATTGCTTCAGCTGTCAACCTTGATTTGACCGATGCACAGACAACTAGGTTGCAATAGCTTAATGAATTGGATGAAAAAAGACTAGATGCCATTCATCAGACAACTATGATTCAACAGCAAAGATCAAAATGGCATGACAAAACTATCAAGCATAAGCAATTCCAAAAAGGTAATTGGGCCCTACTATACGAATCTCGGTTTAAAGAATTTCAAGGGAAACTACATACAATATGGCTTGGACCCTACGAAGTAGACACTATTTTCCCCAATAGAACAGTAAGACTTCTCACAATCGATGACTCTAAAACACCGTTACTTGTAAATGGTCATCGGCTCTGTCTGTACCAGTGCCCTATTTCCAAAGAAGATTTTAAGGCCACATGTGTGACAGACGCTCAGTACCTCTTTTTAGAGGGGGCTCCTACCCCTCATTGCAATTAATTCTTTTAATTTAATTTCTTTAGTATTAGATTAGATTTCGTTTACTAATAATCCCTGTCAAGAAATACCATGTTACAACCGATTTTTGCAGATTCTCGATCAAAGCAAAGGCCTACTAAGGAAGGATGATCTTACTTCAAGAAGAGAAAAACCCCCCATTGCTGAAACACCACTGTCAGCAACTTTTCGCCATTCTCCCATTGCTGAAACACCACTGTCAACAACTTTTCGCCATTCTCCCATTACTGAAACACCACTGTCAACAACTTTTCGCCATTTTCCCCATTGCTGAAACACCATTATTCAACAATATTTAACCATTTTCCCCATTGTTGAAACACCATTGTTCAACAACCCTTCACCATTTTCCCCATTGCTGAAACACCATTGCCAGCAACCTTTTGCCATTTTTCACATTGCCGAAACTCCACTGTTCCGCAATTCTTCACATTCTCCCATTGCTGAAACACCACCGTCAACAACTTTTCGCCATTTTCTCATTGACGAAACAACACCGTTCAACAATTGTTTCTCCCTTCTTTCTATGGCTGAAACACCACTTCCTCAGCAGTATTCTGCGACATCACTCTTCAGCAAACATTTCTCTATTCTTCCTATCACCGAAGCACCAACTTTTCAGCAGTCTTTGTCATTAAGCCTTTGCGCTCTCATACTATATTTTGTCATTCCAGTCAACAAATCCTTCATAAAATTTAGCTAACAAATCAAAAGTCTCCGTCACGGCCACTGCAAAACTATTATGGACAAGCATTGTATTTTGTTTAAGTACGAATCAAAAGGTAAAGGCGAGGTATGTAAATTCTATGTAAATACAATTAAGCTATAGTTAATGAGAAGATTCCAAATCATTATTACTGCTCATGTAAAATCATTATTAGCCGCACTTGAAAGGGGGGGGAGGAAATATCAAACTTGTATACCATCATTTCACACGAATTAACCACCGCCATTCCTATTTACCATCCTTTCATTTGTTTCACCACCATTTGCATGCCTGCACTCGAAAAACTTACTCTGCACAGAAGCTGTTACTCGACTCTTTGACGGTGTACTTTACTGAGTTGTTAGCTATGGGAGGCTCCGTTATACGGTACGAACCCGCCACGACAGCCCTGTTAGAACTGTATCCAGAAGCCCATCAAATTTTTCTGCAGGTAGGATGGCTCAGTTATTTTCAGAGACTCCAGGGGTTTGATCAACAACAGGTTCTGCAATTTGCTCAAAATCTCCAGGAAGATCATTCCATTATTCAAGGGGTTCGCATTTCAGTGACAGAAGATGATATAGCGTAGGTTTTGGGTCTCCCTACCAATGGCATCCGCTTGTTCAGCCGCAAACATATCATCCCGAATGCCCAACAAGACTTCCTCTTGCCAGGGGAATAAATTGAACCTAAAGGTCGGGGTGTCCGACTCATCTCGTTGCCGCCTCCATGACCGGAAGTTGCAAAATTCGTCAAACACTACCTTACCTGCGAAGGCCGATACCAGGTAGTCTGCCAGCACGATTTTGTCCTATTGTCTCATTTACAGCATAATAGATTGGTGAACATTCCTTATTATCTGCTCGGTTGTCTCAAAAATATGTCACACTACGCTAAAAAGGCTAAAGATCCCGCCCTTTCACTCACCCATTACCGTCTTATTCAACTTCTTATCCAAAATGGTTTTTCCCAACAAAACCCTCCACTAAAAAACCCACCTATAGATCCCCAATAAGCTGCTGAAATTCCTAAAAATCTTCAGGAACAACAACCACAAAACCCTCCACATTCCCCAGAAATACCTAACAGTCCACCTACAGACCCAATCAACCCCCCTACCATACCAAGCATGCCCCACATTTTACCAGAATCATCCACTCCTGCCCTTCATATTCTCAGTGATGATTCTGAACCAGATAATTCCCCCTGTCCCATCATTGAGGAAAAGCCCCCATGCAAACAAAAGCAAATTTCTTTCTTCCCGCCCTTTTTACAAAGAAAAAGAAAAAGGGCCTGAACAAGGGTAGCCACTACCGCCACTACCCTAAACCCCCAACCCATCCGACTAATACCCTGTACACCTCCAACCTCCCAAATCGCGGAATCTTTGCCTATTCCACCCATGGGCACTGAAACACAAGAACCAGATGCCCAGGGTGTTGCGACATCATCCGTTCCAAATCAAGTAGCTGAAACACAAGAACCAACTACCCAATCGTAGCTGAAACACAAGAACCAGCTACCCATTCAGTAGCTGAAACACAAGAACCAACTACCCATTCAGTAGCTGAAACATAAGAACTAGCTACCCATTTAGCAGCTGAAACACAAGAACCAACCGCTGATATTGATACTGAGATACAGGAATCAGAGGTCCAGGGTGCTGCAACATTACTTTCCTTACATCGAGAAGCTGAAACACAAGAAGCAACTACCGATCCTGTAGTTGCTCCACAAGAACCAGCTAGTGCAGCTGTGATTGTTACACAAGAACCAGTCACCCCTCAACCAGAACCAATAATGGCCTCTGTCTTAGAAGAAAATGAGTTCCTAAAATCTCAACTAGAAGCCTACAAGCAAGAGCTAGCCGCAACAAAGGAAGCCTATGAGAAGGAACTCAATTTTCACACCCTAGCTCGCACAACGACCATGTCAGAGGGAACTACAACAGAGAATCCGTGTAGAGAATATATGTGTAGTCAATGTGGGGACATCTACTATCAAGCAGGATACAAAGTAATTCAAATTCCAATGCCAGGAGTTGCCCCTGCACCTACAACGTTTGCAGTCAAAGAAGAAAAACCTGTTGTTACACAAGAATTAGCTATAGCTATCACACAAGAACCAGCTACAGCTGAAACACAAGAACCAACAGGACCTTCCAAAATTAAGACTGAACCCTGGCCTTCAACAAATGTCAAATCTGAAACCCCTACTCTTGTTAACAAAGATGCACAAACATTGCCTATTGATGCATATGCCCCTCCCATCCAGATCAATACCCACACCTTTGTGGAACAAGCTACTCAGACCCCAACTCATCCTACTACTTGCAACGATGAAACACAAACTCAGCCATGGGATTAGCAGGAAATAATAGAAAAATGGAAAAAAGAGTCTGCTTCTACACAAGCCAAAAGCCTGCAGGAACACAGACAAATCTGGATAAATCATACCTACTCAAATTGGGAAGCTTTGGAGCAAACATTCCAAGAAGCTCATGCCCTTAAGAAACAAAACAAAGAGCTAAAAGGCAAATTGCTCCTGATATTTGACTTGGCACAAAAGCTATTGGCTGCAAGGAAACCATCCTACAATTACTCCTTGTTCCTCATGGAATGACTTACACGGTTTCAGATCAAATCAATCATGGAAGACAGACCCCATGTAGTGTTACATCCAGCAGATTTTGTTAAAACTTTTGCAGAAGCCTCTGCTATGGATCAACACCTCCTCTATGAGGCATATCTTCATAATGAGGCCATCCCTAAGAACCGACAGCTTAACATTAACCCTCTTGTCAGTGACATCCAGATTAGGGCACTCACCTCCTTCCTCAACAATCAGATTATATGGCAGGATGACTTCCTAGCTGCCAAGCATAACGAGGATAATCACCTTCTCTGGATAAGGCCAAAACCACAAAATGAAACCACTTTTGTTACAGAGTATTATCAGTTTTTAAAGAAACCAGGGATGACCCAACATATTCAGCAATTACAGACATCAGTGTTTCAAGAGTGTGAACATTTCATTAAATCAACAGATATTGCTTCCCTACAGGCAAATAATATTTTTTGGCAACAATCTACTGAGAAAAGACATGAACACAATCCTTTTAGCCCCACTAATCTTGAGATAGCAATTTCCAGGGTAACTAGCTACATCAAGTGTGTTGAAAGATGGATAGGGTACCAGTTTCATTTTCCTATCCTCTGGCTGCCAGCGGAGAAATATCAAGACCATTATAAGTTGCCCAAGAAGGCTAAAACAACAGCTTGGCAAAGTTTACAACGCGTTCAAGGTTTCATAGCTCCAACAGACATCACCTCCCACAGCTACTGCTTGAGTAACTTGCACGCTCAGAGTCGGTATCCAGACTCTGATTCAGAGTGAAGTTGCCTAAGGAAATGCAACATTTTGAGTTGGGGGGGATGTTAGGACCACACAATGTACCTTTTTTCTCACACTTTTTGCCACCATTACACCTTTGTTTCACTCACATTTAAACTCACATTATCACTTTACCCTATCTTTCCAAAGGTACACAACGTCTCTTCTCTTTACTATATGTTTAATCCGTTTTGCATATAATTTTACATTATTCTCGTACTTAACCATTGATTAGAAATGTATAAGTGCTGAAACAGTTCAAACTGCAGATTAGCATTGAGGCCTGTGGCTGAAACCATATGTGGTCAACGATGCTGAAACAACAACTCACAGAAGCTGTTACATAGTCCGTTGTCTACAACAACTCACACAGAAGAAGCTGCTACACTCACCATGGTCGATGATGCTGAAACCACAACTCACAGAAGCTGTTACATAGTCCATGGTCTACAACACCTCACACAGAAGAAGTTGCTACACTCTCCATGGTCAACGATGCTGAAACAACAACTCACAGAAGCTGTTACACAGTTTTTGGTCTACAACAACTCACATAGAAGAAGCTGTTACACAGTCTACGGTCTACGATGCTGAAACAACAACACACAACTGTTACATTGACCACGACAGCCGCACCTTGAGCTAGCATTAACCATCGCTGTTGCCTGAGATCAAGTTGCTGAAATAGTCAGAACTCAAATCTCGTGGCTGAAACAGCCCGTGATTTGCAATGTTGAAACAACATACAACAACACTAACAAGAAGACTAATAAAGAAGCTGTTACTCCAGCCACAACAACAACACCTCACTCAGCACTTGTAATAGCATTATGTTACGGGAGACTAGGATACCCTATTCCAGTTTAGAAAGTCGATCTGACTAAGAATAGGACTCAGATGTACACCTGTAAATTGTTGATCAAATTGTATCAAAGGGATTCTCCTCTTTAAATAAGAGGAAATCACCATTAGAGAGGATCTTCTTCTGTTTTAGCGAAGAAAGGATTTACAGAGAAGGACGTGTTTTACTTCAGATTGTAATATGATATAGTTGACAGATGAATACAAGACTGTTCTGAGCATTTCTCTCTAGTTCCTTTCGTTTCAGGGGAATCTTGTGATAAGGGAGGGCCCACCTTCTTCACAAGATTCACCCATTAGCTTTATAGTGTGTTAGTGTTATTTCTGTTCATACCTTGATTAAATTTTGTTTTGCTGAAACACTACTTTATTGAACTCTGTTTTGTTGAAACACTACTTTACTGAACTCTGTCTTGCTGAAACTCTTCTTTATTGAAAGTTACATTGTTTTCATATGATTCATGCTTGGGTAATTGTTAATCATTCTAGTTAGCAATCCTGTTTGGTGAATTTATGAAAGCTTGGTAA
Source organism: Picea engelmannii (assembly GCA_009831015.1). NCBI lineage: Eukaryota > Viridiplantae > Streptophyta > Pinopsida > Pinales > Pinaceae > Picea > Picea engelmannii. The sequence continues at coordinate 959,306 of ML787349.1, read as the reverse complement.
TTAGGGACAGGTGCTGAAGATTCCTGCTTAGGGATTAGGGTCATGTTCTCTGTTAGAGATAGTTAGCCTTCAATGCATGTCAATTATTTCACTTGATGATGAGTTTATGAATGTGTACTAATCAGAAACAGGTGTTGAAGTTTCCTGCTTAGGGAATATGGTCTTGTTCTCTGTTAGAGATAGTTAGTCTTTAGTGTGTGTGTCAATCATTTCAATCAACAATGAGTTCATAAAAGTGTGGTGATCGGAAACAGGTGTTGAAGATTCCTGCTTTGGGAATAGGGTCCTGTTCTCTGGTTATAGAATAGTTGGTCTTTCCTTTTGCAGTGTCTTGAAGGATTTCTTTTCCAGCTTGTCATTTCTTTAATGTAATCCAGGATTCTTTGGACAATTATTTCTTTAAACATTAAACTCTGCAATAGGTAGATTTCTTTCCTGTAATTCAAGTTTGAACTTCAGTTCGTTCAAGGAAAAGTGTGATTAATATGTTTTTACTACAACTCTAGGTTGCTTTTGAGATTGAGCATATATAGTGCATGGTTACCTTTGAAATAATAGACTTCCCTGGGTTGACAATTTATGTAGCACTTGATTGTTTAGTTAAATAAGAAATTATAGTGACCAACAGTTCCCTAGTAATTTTCCGACGACGACGTTGTAAGGGCGTCATCGCCGGGTTTTAGATATGTGAAACAGTAAAGAGTCGGAGGCCAAGCATCAACGAGACATGATCGAGGTCATATAGACAAGACTAGGAGGCCGTGTCGCTGAAGTGGTCTTAGAATTCATTAAGGTACTGGGTAGAAGTGGGGCCCAACTTGTGTTCGTACCATATTAGGAACAACCCCCTAGTGAAAACAATGTAAACAACCACGTCACTTATATTATCATCGATATGAAGGTTGGATTACAATTAACCAGCTCCTAAAGAAATTTGTTGATGATGACGTTGTTAAAGAGTCATCATCAAGAATTTTACACTTGAGAACATCAAGATGTCGGGAGCCAAGAGTCAACGATATTAATTGAGATCATAAGAGTAAGGAGGTGAAGGGCCAAGTAGATATGGGTGTTTTCAATTTCAAAAGGATCCAAAGCAGTTGGGGAAAATCACATGAAGAGTCTATCATGATGGATTTGAGTAGCAACTGGTAGATTATGCATTAAATTTGTTTTGGCATCTACATACAAGCATCAATCTCATAAATGAATAACCATTAGGGTAGAAAGAGTAGAACCTTGCAAAATTTTGGTAATGTGGGTACCCACTAAAACTCAAGAGTTTCAATGGGATGTTGTGTAAGTCACAACAAATGGTGACTTGTTGGGAGAACCAGTTATCTCTATTCCAGATTTACCTTCATACTGTGAATATTTAACCACATAACTTCTTAAAATTCGATAGGTGGATCTATACTGTGGATCCCATAACACTCACTCTTTCTAAAAGATTAGAACATGACACTAGATTCGATGATGTTCATGATAATACTAGTTATATAATTAAGGGATGAACTTAGATTATACACATGTGAGGATTGAGAGACCCCAAAAGCTTGTTCTTGACCATTTATAGACCGATGTGTGTTCCTCGTCTCTTTTTTCCCGACATTGCTTCACTGCCAGTGAGAGTCCATAGCCCGAATGAAGTTATCTTGGTATCATACACGAATGACCCCACTTCCAACGAATTTCCATAGCCCCAACATGTTTACTTGTACTTCCCACACAATTATTAGTGATTTCAACTTCCCATTTATTTAGATTGTATATTCCACCTTTTTTATTTATAATTTATGTAACATATTTTCATAATGGGTGAGAAGGAAGCGGGGTGATACAAGAGTTGATTTGATATACGGGTATCAATCTTTATTTCAACTTCATGGGTCCTCTCTAAAAAAATATTCATTAAGTCGACCGTAAATGGGGAAGTCTCACGAGCATTATCTTGAATACATCAGTGGCTAGTGCATGCTGTTGTTTATGACTTGGTGAGTTTGAAGTGAGAGTGATAACACAAATAAAAAATATCCTGTCAATTTAAGCATTTGAACCTCTTTTAAATATAGTCTGGGGTTCTCCTAATAACAGAGTATCCTGGATTATTTATAGTCAATGTTCCCATAAGTTATAATTCATTTTCTTTTGTACAATATGCAAGGTGTTTCATCTTTACCAAGACACCTGAATAATCATTCTTATGCAGATTAAGTGTTTATCTTGTAACAAAAACTCCAATAAACCCAATTTGGACTGAGTTAGCAGAAAATTTATTACTGCAGTAAAGTAAATATAGCACGGTAAAGAAAGGAAAGGAAAACTGAAAATATTTACAAACAACAAAAAAGGGAACCTACTATGTACATAGCTACATCACCTAGGGTGATTAGGAGAAGTATTGTTTAAACACTTTTCCATTGACAGGGATCTCCTCCTCGTCTCCCTCCAATGTCTCGAGTTTAAAATTTCCTGGTCCAATCTTTTTATGGATTTGAAATGGACCTAGCCAAATTTTCTGGAATTTGGTATGTTTTCCTTTAATTTCATTTGCCTTATCCCACTTGAGGACAATATCACCGTCTTGAAAATATTTGTTTCCTACATATGATTTATCAAACCATCTCTTGATTATTTCATGATGTTGCATTAGGTTCCTTTTGGCCTTTTCCCTATCTTCTTCAAGTTTGAGGAGCATATTTAACCTCTGTTGCATTACTGGGCACTCTTCATCTTGAAGGGATCAGGCAAGTTGTAGTGAATGTAGGAAGGTGTGAGTAGGTAGGGTTTCCTCTTGTTTGTAGACTAGAAAAAAGGAATAATTTCCAAGGGAGTACTTTGATGTGACTCTATCATCCCATAGGGAATTTGGGAGGGCTAGATGCCAGTTTCTTTGGTGATCCTTAGCTGTTCTTTTTAAGGTCTTGATTACATTCTTATTGGTTGATTCTTTTAGCTCATTTCCTTGTGGATAATAATTAGTTGAATATTTTATTTTAATGTTTCGTTCCAATGCATATTCAGTTAATCTAAAAAAGGAGAAGTATTTGGTATTATCAAAAACTAAAGATTGAGGTACATCAAACCTAGTAATGACATGAGATTCAAGGAAAGATATCACCTGGCCTTCGTTGATGGTATTAGAGGGATTGCTTCAATCCACTTGGTGAAATAAATTTTTTTTGTTATGATGTACTTATGAAATTTAGAGGAATTGGGGTTAATTTCCCCTATCACATCCAAGCCCTATTGTTGGAATGGGATTTCAATAGTAACTGGTTGAAGCGAGAAGCCATGTTTCTTTTCTCTTCCAACTACTTTATGACATTCTGGGCATTTTCGAACATATGCATGTAAATATTTGAACATTGTAGGCCAATAATATCCAACCCTGAGTATTTTATGGGTTATAGTATCACCTCCGAAATGTCCTCCAGTAGGCCCATCATGAAGTTCAGATAGGAATTTATCAGAGTCTTCATTTTCTAGGCATCTCAAATAAACACCATCATAGTTTATTTGGCAGAGTTCTCCCGGGATGAGTTGATACTGTGCAGACTTAAGTATGAGGGATCTCTTTTTCTTAGTATCTAAATAATGTGGAGCGGTTCCATGGGTTAGATATATTTCATCTCATAATACCATTGGTCCCCGATGACAGGGATATATAAAAATTGTAATATTCCAGATATAAAAAGGTATGCAGAACATAAATAAATAGCTAGAAATGGTAGATGAACAACATATAACCATAACAACACCACAATAATACCAAAATGATACCAGAATAACACCGGAAAGAACACTTTGATTACTGAGAGCAATGTTCACTTGCCTCTTCGAGGGGGAAACCTCCAACAGAGCAGAGCTCTATTACAATAATATCCAAGACAAAAGTTCTCATACCCTCGACTCCTATTCATACTAAATATGTCTATCAAAAGAACCATCTAGAGGAAGATCCTTCTAGAAGAGGAAGCTTCTATTAGGTCTTCTAACATTGGACTTATTCTTCCTTATTGCTAGGCCTTATTAATATTGACCTTTATTACATCGAAATATATTATTCTACCTACGTGATGGGTTAGGTCCCTAACATGTCCTCCCCCTTAAAAATAACCTTGTCCTCAAGGCTTGAGATGTGGAAATTGTTGCAGAATGGTTGTTGGTTCCCAAGTGGCATCTGCTAGAGTTGTATCTTTCTACTGGAATAACACTTCCTTGATGGTTCGCTGATGCAGACGATGCTCATGCTGGTCCAAAAATTCTTATGGTTGTAGCCTAATGGAGCCTTCTTCGTCCAACTTGGGAAGGTTGGTTTGATTTTGGCACTTAGTTCCAATCACCTTCTTTAAGAAGGAAACATGAAAAATAGGATGGATCTTAGAATGACCAGGAAAAGCTAATTGATAGGCCACCTGTCCCACATGCTTGAGAATGGTATAAGGACCATAAAATTTGGGCACTAGTTTCTGACAATGGTCATCCTTGAGGGAATTGTTTTTGTAAGGTTGCAGTCGAAGAAACACTTGATCCGCTTTTGCAAATTGACATTCAGAGCGACCTTGATCTACTTGTTTCTTCATGCGATTCTAGGCCATGACCAAATTCTCTTTGAGGGTACAAAGAATAGCCTCTCAAACTGTAAGCGTTTGGTCAACCACCTAGACCTTCGAGACACCTAAATAATATGAGAGAATTGAAGGTGGATTTTGTCCATATACCGCTTCAAAAGGATTTTTGCACGTAGTTGTATGGTATGAAGTGTTGTACCACCATTCATCTAGTGGTAACCATTGAGCCCACTAATTTTTCCTTTTTGAGGAAAAACACCTCAAATATGTTTCCAAACACTTGTTGACAACTTCATTTTGACCATCATTCTGGGGATGATAAGTTGTGCTAAGATGCAATTGGGTGCCTTGTAGCTTGAACAATTCTTGCCAAAAATTGCTGGTGAAAGTTGGGTCGCGATAAAAAAAAATAGAATGCGGCATGCCATGAAGCTTGAAGACCTGATCCATGAAATGTTGAGCCATAGTGGATGTTGTAAATGGGTGTTGAAGAGAACATAAATGAGCATACTTGGAAAGACGATCAACTACCACCATGATGACTAATTTATTTCTTGATTTAGGTAATCCTACAATAAAATCCATAGAGATATCTCTCCAAATAGCAGGTGGAATTAGAAGCGGTTGTAGTGTGCCAGAAGATTTGACCATTTCACCCTTGTTGCATTGACAAACATCACATTTATCCACAAAATTATGAATGTCCTGATTCATACCATCCCAGAAAAAAGAACGTTTGACCCTGATAGGTTTTGGTAAACCCGAAGTGCCCGGTTGTGGGTGTAGCATGAAGCTTAGAAAGTATCATGGATTTAAGTTTTGACTGTTTACTTAAATACAAACGACCTTTGTATCAAAACTCATCATGGTGCCAAGAGTACCCTGGGGAAACTGAAGAATTGGACTGCAATTGTTGTATCATATGTGAACTTTTTGGATCGTGTAGCCATTCCTGGCGAACAACTTGGATCCAATCTGGTACAATGAAGAAGAGAGAATAAAGGGACCCTTCATCTTCATATTTTCAAGAAAGTGCATCCACAACCACATTATTTTTTCCTTTCTTGTAAATGATCTCATAATCATATCCAAAGAGCTTAGTCACCCATTTTTGTTGCTCCATGGAGGAAATGCGTTGTAACAAAAAATACTTGAGGCTTTGATGATCTATCTTAATTTGGAAGTATTGCCCCAATAGATAAGGGCGCCAAAGATCAATGACATGAAGAATAGAAAAAATTTCCTTTTCATTGATTGATTTGCCCAAATTTTGCTTAGACAATTGTTTTCTAGTAAAGGCCAAAGGCTGACCCTCTTGCATAAGGACAACGACAATTCCTTTCCCTAAAGAATCACATTCCAGGACAAAGGTCTTTGTGAAATCAGGAAGGGCCGGGACTGGAGTGGTGCACATGGCCATCTTCAAGGTTAGAAAATCCTGAGCAGTTGTTGGAGTCCAAGTGAAATAATTCTTTTTAAGGAGTGCAGTGAGAGGTGCCACAATATTTCCATAATTCTTAATAAACTTGCGATAATAACCTATTAAGCCCATAAATCCATGCAAGATTTTGAGAGTCGTTGGGTGAGGCCAATATTTCATAGCTTCAATCTTTTTAGGATCCACCCTAATGTCGGCCTTGCCAACAAGATGACCCAAGTACTTGACTTCTGAGGCGCCAAAATCACATTTAGATTGTTTCAGGAAAAGTTGGTGCTGAGAGAGTAGATGGAGAACTTGATCCACATGAGCAAGATGGTCTATCCAGGTTTTTCTATAGACGAGGATATCATCAAAGAAAACTAAGACAAAATGACGGAGAAAAGGACAAAAGACATTATTCATGAGGCTTTGGAAAGTGGAGGGAGCATTACACAAGCCAAAGGGCATGACTAAAAACTCATAGTGGCCCTCATGAGTTCTAAAAGTAGTTTTAGGAATGTCTGCCTCTTTAATACGGATTTGGTGGTAGCCAGAATGAAGATCAAGTTTAGTAAAGAATTGGGTGCCACTCAATTCATCCAAGAGGTCATCAATGACAGGAATGGGAAATTTGTCTTTAATGGTGAGTTTTTTGAGGGCGCGAAAGTCAGGACACATGCACCAAGAACCTTCTTTCTTAAGGAACATGACCACAGGAGAATATTAGGGGCTTGTACTAGGGCGGATAACACCTGTGTTGAGAAGTTATTGAACCATTTTCTCAATTTCATTTTTTTGGGAAAAGAGGTGACGATAGGGACAGATATTGGGAGGAAGGATTCCTCAGACAAGGGGAATGGAATGATCATAAACACCATGGGAAAGAGGGAGTCCCTGGGGAGTGGAAAAAACCACTTGATGTTTATAGAGGATGGATTGGAGGTCCTGCAGCACAAAAGGTGTCTCAGTTTCTTGTATGGCATGGAGTTGGGAAATAACGCCAGAATGACCTATTTTGAGCAGCTTTTCCATGCGATGGGAACTAACAATCTCTGGGGAACCGATGGTGATTCCTTGGGACTTATATTGTCGGCCCTCCTGGTCGAATTGCATGGTTAATTCTTTAAAATCCATGAGAATGGGACCCAAAGTCCTTAGCTATTCTGCACCCAACACAATGTCACAATAGCCCATGTTGATAGCAAACATATGATATTTCAGGTGGTAGTCACCAATTTGGAGACACACATTTTCATAACGCCCTCCACATTTCATGGACCTGCCATTGGCAATCATGATTTGGAAATTATTGACTGCACAAATATAGCAATTAGTTTCTTGGGCAATGCGACAATGAATACAATTATGGGTTCTTACACTATCAACAAGAATGATGACCTTCCTATGCTTGATGTAACCAATTAGCTTGAGGGTTTGGGGAGAAAAGAATCTAGTGAGAGAATTTAGGGAAATAACTGGTTCTACTTCGGGAGGGTCTGAGGGATGGGTTATGTCCATGCATTAGGGAAATAACCGGTTCTACTTCGGGAGGGTCTGAAGGAGGGGTTATGTTCAGGTGACATAGACACAAGGGGAGATTCAACATCCTCTTCCGAAACATCCTCTGATATGGCCATCAAAAGATTTTGTTCCTTACACTTGTGTCCTGGAAAATATTTGTCATCACAATTATAGAAAAGGCCTTTGAGTTGGCGTTCAACCATTTCAGCCCTGGTCAATTTTTGGATCTTTAGTGGAGTAGAAGGAGGAGTGGGATTTACTGGTTTAGAGCGAGGAATAGAGGAGGGTTTCCAGTTTTACGAAGAGACAACCTTTTGTGCTTCCTTAGCTCTTTTAGTAGCCACCACCCAACTTTGAGGCCGAGCCATGAGGACATGGGCATGAATCGCATCCTTGAGGCCACTGATAAAACATTCTCGTAAAAAAGCATCAGACATTCTCTCTGTATGAAAATCCATTCGCTCAAAAGAAACTATAAAGTCTTCCACTATGCCATATTGTTTCAACTTTGTAAAATGGCCTAAATGGTTGATGTCAGTGTCAAATCATTCATAAATCTCTGCCACAAAGTGTGTCCAAGCAACATACCCTTGGTAGACAACTTTTCTCCATTGCCACCATTACCAACGTTCTTGATCTAGATGGACAACACCATACCCGAGTTTGGCCAACTCATCTGTAATGTCGTACAAAGAGAAACAATTTTCCATTTGAGTTACCCAGCCAGTTGGATCTGAGACATCAAATTTGGTCACATCCACATGCAAAAGGCATAGGTCACACTAAAAGTGATGGGGCTGCAAATTATGGGAATGAGAGGAAGTTTCAGCTTTGGTATGCAAAGGTGGGTCAGATAAGGGAGGATCTGCAAGGATATGCATCTTGGTGTAGATCATCATAGTGACAGATTCAAGCTGGGTAGTAATGTATTTTTTGAGGTCTTGTTTGAGTTCCTCGATTGAGGCGGCGATGGAGGAATGCATTTTTTTATTGATGGTGCCAATATTGGAACTAAGTTGTCTCACTTCTTGTTGGGTATTTGTGAAATTAGAGGGCAAGGTATTGAAGTAAGCTTCCAATTCTTGGCTACGAGTATGGGCCATGATGACGAGGGAACCAAAAGGGGCGGGTGGGGTCAAAAAAATTGCTGAAAAATGATAGGTATGAATGTGATAAGGGCGAAGAGAGAAATCCAATGGAATATGTCTCAAATAATGGTGCCAATAGGATCCATACTTGTTTTTTTTTTTTTACACCTGCGGAGTTATACTCTGATCTGAAGAATATTGCAGTGATGAAATGCCCAAATGTTTAATCAAGAATAAATGTTTAGTAATTTGGAAAATCGAATGTGGGAGACACAGTTGTGCAGCAATAGATCTTGTCTTTATTGTTTCCATCCCCAAAGGTTAGGTATTCAAGGGTTCTACAGACAAGGGTTTGCCTTGTGCTATATCTCTCTGATATACGTGTGGGTTCCAAAAGTAGTACTCGACCCAATATCTCAAGGCACTAACTAAGGAGGCTAGACCATGCCCTTAGCCGTACTACCCGACTAACTAGGTACTAGAGAGTATCTTCCCAAGTTTTGTTCTCGGTGGCACTATAGCAGTCATCTGGCTGATCGATTTATCTATGGAGGGCTTTAGGAAATCTAGGTTGATCTGTATATAGGTGATGTCTGATGCGCTACCACTCGAAGGGGTACCAACATGGGTTACAAGGGTGGCCAACAGATGTGTGCTTAAGTACCACTTTTATTTCATGCGTGTATGAATCCCCGACCGCAGGTTTATGCACGTAACGACAAATCTCTATAGCTTAAAGACGTCGGAATACATCTCTACCCTGAAAAAAAATTAACCCACAATTTTCTACTTTGATACCATATGTAATATTCCAGATATAAAAAAGTATGCAGAACATAAATAAATAGCTAGAAATGGAAGTGAACAACAATATAACCAGAACAACACCACAATAATACCAAAATGATACCAGAATAACACCAGAAAGAGCACTTTGATTACTGAGAGCAATGTTCACTTGCCTCTTCAAGGGGGAAACCTCCAACAGAGCAGATCTCTATTACAATAATATCCAAGACAAAAGTTCTTATACCCTCGACTCCTATTTATAATAAATATGTCTATCAAAAGAACCAACTAGAGGAAGATCCTTCTAGAAGCGGAATCTTCTATTAGGTCTTCTTAGATTGGACTTATTCTTCCTTATTGCTAGGCCTTATTAATATTGACCTTTATTACATTAGAATATATTATTCTACCTACGTGAGGGGTTAGGTCCCTAACAAAACTTCCCTCTTAAATAGGCTTTGATCTTGGTAAAATTCATCCTCCTCTGCCTTATCATGTACCAATTTAGCTTCCAGTTTGCAAAGCCCTTTCCCCTTGACAATTTTAGCAGGTTTGATTTCAAGGTCATATTATCGAATGGTTGTTATCAAGTTTTCTATCTTTTCTCCCATATTGTTTTGTACTAAGATATATATCATAGTTGGGTAAGGGACAATCACTTTGGTTCTAGATTAAATTAGGTAAGGTATGGAGTCTTTGACCTCTTTAAAAACAACATAGAATTTCTTGTCAACTTTAGGATAATCTAACTCTTCTCCTTGCTACCTAGAACTCATAAAAGAAATCGGGTATTCATTCCCATCCTGATATTTATGTGTCAAAACAATTGCAAACACAATATTAGAAGCAAACTTGTATAATATGAAATCTCTGTTGAAGTTGGGACTCATCAATGTCAGAGCCTGAGTTATTTTTGTTTTGATCTTTTCGAATGTTGCTTTCTCTTTAGGTCCCCATCTAAACTATGCATATTTTTTTATCATGTCTTGGAGTGGTTTTATAGTTTCAGCAAAACTGAGAACAAATCTCCTCAAGAAATTTGTTTTACCCATAAAATATTGCATAGATTTATTATTATGGGGAGGAGGTATTTTAGATATTGCTTGAGTTCTTTCGGGTTCTATCATCATTCCTTATTTAGATACAATGAAACCCAAAAACGTGCCTTCATCAACAATGAATACATATTTTGGGGGTTGAGTGAAATTTCATACCTTCTGCATCTATTGAAAAATCTCCTCAGATGAGTAATATGATCTACCCTTCGAGAAGAAAATGAAATCATCCAGATATACTATTACATATTCACCATTGAGTCCCCTAAAATCTATGTCCATGGATCTATGAAAGGTTTCCCCTACATTGATTAATCTAAAAGGCATTTTCCTATAAGCATAAGTCCCCCATTTAGTTCGAAAATAAGTTTTCAATTGATCATCATGGACGATTAAAACCTGATTGTAACTAGAGAAACCATGCAATAATGAGAGCATCTAGGAACCAGAGATGCACCAAAGAATCTACTCCATAGGAGGCACTGGATAATTATCTTTCTTTGAAGCGTTATTGACATTTCTGAACTCAACACAGAGTCTTATACCCCCAATATTCTTTTTTACAGGTACCAAATTTGAGATCCATTGTGTGTGCCTAAGTGGAAAAATTATCTTGATAACTAATAGCTTGTTAAGCTCTACTTTTACCTGTGGTTCTAAGCTCAGGTGCATTTTTCTCAGTTTCTATTGAAAAGGCTTAGTTTGTGGATTCATAGGGATAACATGTTGAATGATCTTCATGTTGTATGTCTTAAGATCATCATATAGCCAAACGAATATGTATTTGTATTCTTTAAACAAATTTATGAAGGCTTGTCTTTCTTCAGGGGAACATTTTTTTTCCTAGGTTGATGTTCTGAGGTGTGTTGTCTGATCCCAAATTTATCACTTCAATTTGCATTGATGATTTGTTAGTCTTACAATTTGTCGCCTTCTTAAACTTATCCTGAAGATCATAGAGTTTTTCCAATCTTATTACACTTTTAGGGATGTTGTTTATCGGGTTGATTCTTCTTTGCTCAATTTGTTGATTGATTAACCCAGGAACATCTGCATTCATTTATTTATCATGTTGATCTTCATCAATTAAGAAGTATTTGAAGGTACCTTCCAGGTGTATGAAACTGATAATATTCTGATCGTCATCAACGATCCTCTAGTTGGTCACATTGTTTGGTATCAAAGGTCTGTAGAGCAGTCTAGTTGGTCACTCCCATGTCTTTCACTGTTTCAGCCTCCTGAATGTTGTGGAAAGTCCTCATTATTTCTCCTTTATGAGGGCAGTCCCTATATAAGTGATTTCCCTCACATCCCCAACATTGAATAGGTTGATGCCTTGTAATGATCCTAAGCCAAATTCTTTCTTGGAATCACTAACTACTACTAATTTATTGAGTTATTAAGTGCATACAAGATTCATCAACATATGGAGATCACAATATATTCAAGATGTAGAAGCACAAGCAAAGATCTGACCTTTTTATTATGAGCAATGTAAGATCAATACAATAGATGGCCGATCTGGCATAAACCTCAAATGGCTGTACAAGAAATAGATATGAGCTGCTACAAAATGCTCCCGACAATACAAAATAATCCTCCAAAGGATGGATATACAATGAAGACTAAATCAGGCAGATCTGAGCCATACTAATGCTCAACCTCCAAGCTGGAAAGTGCCACATCCTGCTAGAATGCTGAATCCCTGAATAATTCTGCCCTGCTACAAAAAGTGTCCAATCATACCGAGAAATATGCCAAATGATAGATCGGGCAACTGTAAGGAAAACCCAGATGTCCAAATTCCCAAATCCACTCTCAAACCCCATAGATATGAATTCTCCACTGAATGGTGTGCCCCACTGGATGACTGAAACCCTAGCTGGTT
>ML787349.1:852925-935002 GCA_009831015.1 Picea engelmannii | reverse complement strand
AGGCTGGTTTCTGAACCTGAGTTGACAATACTGGTCTAGGGACATCTGTCTTTGAACTTTCATATCCAAGCTATAGTATTCCCTGGTACTCTTGGCTAATTGTTCCACAAAATCTTCAACCTGTTCATGCTGCCCTTGCTCATTTGTGAACGTGGGCATGTATGGTCTGGGGTTAGCTCTGCTACTTGAGTGTTGGCCTAGCGGTTCATCCATGAACACTGGCACGTATGGCCTATGATTGGTCCTGCTACCCATCTGCCCATGGAACATGCCACCTCCAAGACTTCCTTCGGATCCCGGTGCTTTCTCCAGGTTATATTTGACTTTCTCATGGGTTCCACTAGACCCTCCAGCCTCCATATTCCCATATGTATCAGGATCTTTGCCTCGATGAGTTACTTGCATGAGAAGGTCAGTTATCCTAGTTTGGTTCTCGTTCATTTTCTGTAGATTCTCATCAACTTTCTTCAAGGTTTCAGATATTTCGGCCTGTCCCCTTCTGCTGGTTTCCTAATACTCATCCAACTGTCGGACCAATGTGCTTTCTGTGCGGTTCATGTTTTGTTGGAACTTACCAAATTCAACTACTAAGAGAGCCAAGCCTTGAGGCTCATGGTCGTCTCCTAACCCTTCCATTTCTGCCTCTGTTTCACTGTTGTTTTTCTTCCTCGGACCCATAACAATTCCCCTGTACTTCTGCATGCACTGATCTCTCCACAGGTTTGGAGGATCGAGGCTCTGATACCATTGTAATGTTCCCAAGCCAAATTCTTTCTTGGAATCACTAACCACTACTAATTTATTGAGTTATTAAGTGCATACAAGATTCATCAACAGATGGAGATCACAATATATTCAAGATGTAGAAGCACAAGCAAAGATCTGACCTTTTTGTTATGAGCAATGTAAGATCAATACAATAGATGGCCGATCTGGCATAAACCTCAGATAGATGTACAAGCAATAGATATGAGATGCTACAAAATGCTCCCGACAATACAAAATAAGCCTCTAAAGGTTGGATATACAATGAAGACTAAATCAGGCAGATCTGAGCCATACTAATGCTCAACCTCCAAGCTGGAAAGTGCCACGTCCTGCTAGAATGCTAAATCCCTGAATAATTCTTCCCTGCTACCAAAAGTGTCTAATCATACCAAGAAATATGCCAAATGATAGATCGAGCAACTATAAGGAAAACCCATATGTCCAAATTCCCAAATCCACTCTCAAACCCCGTAGATCTGAATTCTCCACTAAATGGTGTGCCCCACTGGATGACTGAAACCCTAGCTGGTTCAGCCCTGATGAAGGAGGCCTCCAAATTCTCTGAAACTCTCCAAGAATATAGATCAGGTTATGAGAATCCCGTGGGAGAAGTTCCGGGCTCAGATCTCAAGCAGATCTCCCTAGATCTGAGTTTTACTGAATCACGGGACGTCCCTTATGGCTCCACGACATCCCAATCTGCAGACAAATGTAGAATGATGATAACCCTCCAGAAGAGCCCTCAAAATGATGGTCCTGCCCTTGGAAACAAAACCCAACTGTCGGAATGGCCCCAGGCCCTCAGGATAAGCTGGATCGAACCTCCCTCGATAAGCTGGCCCTGGGACTAGAATGGTGTGGAGGAGTCTTTCATCCCCGAGACCAAGCTGTGGAACAAGGTGAGTGGATATTTCACCACTGAATTTCTCACAAGGGTTTGTACAGAAAAACCCCCAAACTGAATGCTCAAGGGCAATCACAAATGCTAATCCAAAACCAGAATGAATAATAGGTGCACCCCAGCCTCTTACTTATGATTTTCCTTCTAATTCTCTATTGAGTTAGGTTAAATCCTAGGGTTAATCTTCTATTCTTCTGTTGAGTTATCTTTTACTCCTTTATCCTTTTCCTTTCTTAAGTCAACTTAAAAATATAACTTTTAACTTCTTGACTTTCCCCCCCCTCAGTGTGAGACTATGACCTAGTGGGGGTGCCCAGGCCACTGAGTCTCCTCATCACCTCATTAAGAGGTGGGGGACATTACATGCCTTGGCCTTTTACCAAATGAATCTGCATTCTTTTGCTCATTTTGGGTTGTCTGGCCTTGCTAATTTTCTTGGGAGTTATAACCTTTCTTCCTTTGATCCTTTGTCCCTTTCATCTTGTCATTCCAATCCTTTTGGAAAACTGACCTTCCTTTGCTTTGCTCATAAAGGTGCCTTTCTCTCCTTATGGTTTATTCCAAGGTATTGGTGTTTTCATATTGAGTTTTCTCACTATAGAAGGAGGGTAACCCACTTAGAAATATTTGTATTTTAACCTTCTCATCCTTGATGAAGTCAACATACTTCAACAATTCAAAGAACCACTTCTCATATTCCTCCATTATTATGGTTCCCAACTTGAGTTCAAAGAACTCTTTCATCTTTCTCTCATAGTAATGCTCGGAAAAATATTTATCTTGGAAATATCCTTTGAACTTACTCCATGAGATCCTTTTGTCATCGAGGTTATTGGCTTCCTTAAGTTGATCCCACCACATGAATGACTTTCCTTGCATATGGTAGGTGGAAATTCTAGCTTCTACCTGGGATGGGTAATCATGCAACTGGAAATATTTCTTCATTTCCAACAGCCATGCCTCTGCCTCTTCTCCTTTCCCATGCTCACCAATGAAATTTGGTAGCTTGATCTTCCTAAGTTCACCTTTCAAGATGTCTGCCTCAGACCTTATTTTTTTCGTTTGAATAGGAGCCACATTTGGGCTGCATCCTGGCCTTGATATTGCATGAGTTCTTCTAGTGGAATACCTTGGAGAATGATGGCACCTACTCATGCTTCTTGACTGCCTATCATTTCCATGATCATCTCTTTTTCTATGGGATCTATATTTTGATACTTGTATATCACAAGCTACTTGCTTGGTGCCATAATCCTTGTTAACTTGCTTTTGCAACATATTTAAGATATGAAGTATCTCTTCTTGATCCTTCATAATCCTTTCATTATCAGCTTTGTAGCTCTGCACTTCCCTATGCAGGCTTCTCATAGTGACAAGCTCTTGCCTATCTCTTCTTTTGTTTGAATCTCTCTCAGCATTCCCCATGATGGCATGCAGACCTCCGAACTCTTCCTCATGGCTATAAGATCCTTGATCATCTTCCATAACTCCAATTCTCATATAAGAACTAAAGTTCCTTTATATACCTCTAATTCTGCAAGAAATGTGCATATAATAATTATTGTTAGAAATATGCATAGCATAAAGTATTTCATAATATAGGATACAACTTATCTCTTCATCAATTTATGAAGGACATGTTGCACCAATTCAAATTTTGATTTTCTTGATGCATTCCTCCCCAAAACAACTTCCTAACGACTGAAAAATTGCCCAAAATCGAGCTTTGGTTTGAAAGTGATAGCCTTCCAAAAATTTTCGGGGCGCCTTTGGCCAATGACCATCCCCTTTTCCACGTGGTATCCACGTAGCTTCACCTATATTACGCCATTTGACATGGCACGGTCGTGACCTGGGTCATCGTCCTCTGACGATGACATGGCTGTTGATTGCAGGGAAAATCTCTCGGAGCAATATTTCGCGAATATCGGGCCTTTGACCCTCCATCATTCTTTTACAAGTCTACAACATCTTCAGAGCCCCGAAGTCCCTAATTCTCTTCTCGCTCCAAAATATGTGGTGGGGGTCGATCCACCCTTAGATTCGATGGTTGAGATTTTTCCGTGCCTAAAACAAGGTTTAGACTTGGCAAGGCTCTTACACTAAATTCACACTCCTCAAGCGTTTTCATCAATGGTCAAAACTTAATCAATCATTGATATCGATGGTATGTGTGTTCCAACATGATCGATTGTTAATGCCTTCCTAATTGCACACACAGATACTATGTCGACACATAGTCGATCTATCTAATGGTCCTGATCAAAGCGCATGACCTGCTTATAATTAACATCCTTAAAACTTCAAATGTGATTTCTCTCTCCTCTGTTGATCTATGTCCTTGATGGACAATTTGATATCAAATTCTCACAACTCCGATGAATCCTGGTCACCTCCAAGCCTTGATGATTGATGACTCTGGCTTAATCATTAGTTATGATGGATGGATGGGGTTGTTCTTTACTTCACAATCTATCGAAGCTGGACACTTCGACAAGGGAAATCCAAATGCTTTGGTGCTTTGACGTTTAACAGATCCTCCTATATCTTCGAATCTCTCGAAGCAATACTTCACCAAAGTAATTACTCTTTCCTCCCACTAGTTGATAGAAGGGTTGAGAAAATATCCCAATAGATCCTCGATCTATGGTCCTCATTACTCCTGAATTCCTCCCCTCGATATGACATTTAATAGAACCACTTATTTTATCCTTCCACTATACTCGATCTAACGATTGAGAGAGATCCTGAAGGATCCATAGATCAATGATTCACGTTGGTTCACAATTTCGGCATTCGGGGATTCCGACCGTTCCAAACTCTTTCACCCCTGGAGTGGGTCAATGATGAATGATCATAACTTTAATTTGATGGTTAGGAAGGGTCCCGAAGGATCCTTAGATCTACATATCACGTTACTTTGTGACTTCGCCTCCCTTACATGTCTTAACCCATTTAAGTCTCAAAGGTTTACCTACCAAAAATTTCATAAAGCAGGGATGACTGCTTGTTGTCGGTTAAAGATACTGCTTACCCTATCCTTCCACTATACTCGATCTAACAATCAATAAGGGTTCCGAAGGATCCTTAGATCTACTACCCACTGTTATCGGGCTAATTTTTAAGTGCAGACACAAATAAATCCCCCTAGCTTCACTACGAAACTGGAACAAACCAAGACAATACACTACTCTTTCCTTAATTTCAATTATCAAATGAGAAATGGATCTAGAACATACCTTTTAAATATTGAAGATCTGACTTCGCCAATGCAATCTGAGCTCCATCATGAGGCTTATGGAGAAATATCTGCAAATAAACACAAGCCAACGAAGACAAGAATAACATAGTCTATTTGATATGAAACTATGTACGTGATCAAGGAATCATACAATATGGACAAATAACATTCATATAGGAAAGAAAAGTATATTTGTATTAAAGAATGTGGAAGAAAGATACAACCAAATGCCTTGATGTCGTCAGGTTCCTTCTGACAGTTCCTTGCTTCCCACACAGTTCTTGCTCCAAATATTCTGAGACCATGGATTTGATAGCTACTGACAATCTATCTTGATAAAGAAAAGCTCAAAGCCCTGGTGCATCATTGTATAGAAGCGATGATTGTGAGAGTATATGGGTCACTGGCGACCCAGCGTATCAGTGGGGGCCAACTAATGGTGATGGAGAGAGTATTGGCTAGTGAGCATTACGCCTGGGGGATGACGCTGCATGCCAGGATGGTAGGGCAGTTGGACCACTGCCGGTCCACGGATACGGGGGAGTTTGATTTCGGGTCTATCCTGGTGGCTTGGTTTTTGGAGAGGGTGCTGATGCTGCACCCTAGGATTTTATTGGGTGCGCCTGGGGTGCGAGAGCTGTGACTGCGACGATGGTCGACGGTGTTTCTTTGCCATGGTGGTGGTGAGGGTGGCCACTTTTTCACTGAAGAGGCGGCACAAGTATGGCGGCAGATGCCGTAGGTGATACTACAGTACCCCTATGCCGGGGTCGACTTCCGGGAGGATCCGGACATGGTGCTACCTCCAGGGGAGGTATTTGACCACCGAGGTATGTTGATGATGTTGATGATGTTGATATGTATTTTTTTGTGTTGTTGAGATATCATGCCATATGTATATGATATAGATGCTGATACAATTTGTTTGTGTTTTTGTATGTGCAGATGTGGCACCTCGCGGGCATGAGATGGAGTTACAAAGAGCGCCGACTCATCGGGAGCTGGAGAGACTGCCATGGGAAGAGAGATGTCGGCATGAGGACACCGCGGTGTGACCAGCTGAGCCAGAGAGGGCAGCGAGGAGGCGTCGGTTTGATGACCCTGGTGCTGGGCCATCACACGCTCCTCCGACGGCTTCCAGAGTAGACTTTGAGGACATACGTCATCGTCTGGAGGTGGTGTTACAAAATGTGCCTGAGGGCATGTGGTCTCGCATCCAGGATGAGAGTTTCCTGGAGCAGTGTGTGGGGGTTCCGCTGCCATGGCGGGCCATAGTATGACGAGTAGCAGTGGCTGCTGCGATGACGACCGAACGACTGTCGCTAGGGTAGGAGGGGCCTATAGGGGGTGGACCACCACTGCCTGGGGAAGGTGGTGGTGGGCCTCCACCGCCTGAGGGAGGAGCAGGCAGTGGCACACTAGAGGCACCGTGAGTGGTTCTCTATGCATTGATGTATATATATATATATATTTTTTTTTTGTATATAGGCTGGTGAGCCCATTTTGTACCAAGGTGCTGCATTGGCCTACGAATACTTTGTATTTTTTGTATGTAAACGTTCGGATGGCACTGTGGACCTTTATATATACATGAGTATACATGTTTGAGATCTATGTGGTGTTTACATGTTTTTGGTTAATGTTTTGATGATGTCTATTCTATATGTATGTTGTGACAGGTTTTTTGATATGTTTATGTATGTGTAGAGGTAGCTTGATGGGATATATGCCAATCTAACACCATGTTAGCTATGTTATCTGTAATTTGATTCAATTGTCTTGGAATATGTGTAAATGTAATGGAATCAAAATGTCGAGATAAAATCCTAACCTCCAGGTATTTGCGAAAGAGGCAAGGATCGCGTACGCGGTACACATTGTTGAGCTCGAGAACGACTAGTTGGGAGTCGAGGAAGATGCTAAGGTTACGGATATGATGATGCTGGGCATTGGCCAGGAGGCCAATGAAAACAGTGTATTCGGCTTGGTTGTTGGTCGCTGAACCCAAACATATGCCGCTCGAATGGAGCATTTCATGTGAGGGGGTGTAGAGAGACCAAGCGGCCGAAGCGAGATTTTTTGTCCAACAGCTGGCGCCATCAGCGTAACCAATGTGGTAGGCTAGTGGAGGAGGCATCTGTCAAGAGAAAAAATGATAGTTTAGACATGAGGGATGGAGAACAAAGATTAAAAACACTAAAAAAGAAAATAACCTAAAGTAGAATGACTACGTTTAAGCATAAAATTTCTTTAAGTATAAACCGTTGATGGGTTCTTTGAGAGAGGGGCCTTTGGGAGAGGCCAGAATATATGCGCCTTTGGTGAGGCAATGTTGAATGATGTATGGGCCGTGCCAGAGTGACTCGAATTTTCCATGGCCAAAGGTATCATGAGCGATATCGTAGGCAAGGACGAGGTCGCCTTCGCGAAATGAGCGAAGGTTGACATGTCAATCAAAGGTAGCCTTTGATCATTTTTTAGCTTCCTCATTGTTTTGTAACGAAGATCGACGATCTTCATCCAGAGACTCTAAGTTCAGCAAGCGTTGCTCCATTGGAACAGTGTCGGGTAATATCTCAATTGTAGTGCGTAATGTAGGAATTCCGCACTCGATGGGAAGAGTAGCCTCAACTCCATGGACGAGATGAAATGGTGTGAAACCAGTAGCAGTTTTCACCGCCGTACGGTAAGCCCATAGTGCGGAAAACAACATATGATGCCAATTGGTCTTATCTTTACTAACCATGCACTGTAACATGGTCTTGAGAACCTTGTTAATGGCTTCGACCTGTCCATTAGATTGAGGGTAATATGGCAAGGAAAACTCGTGAGAGAATACTAATCGAGATGAGAGTTCGACGAAGATCTCATTCTCAAAGTGCTTCCCGTGGTCTAAAACAAGTTGGAGTGGTACGCCAAAGCGAGAGATGACGTGGTTAAAGAAAAAACACATTGCAGTGTCAATAGTGTTGTTGAAGGTGGGCATAGCTTCTGCCCATTTGGTGAATTAATCAACTACGACAACAATGTATTTGTGACCATTGCTGGAGGGGGGATTATAAGTCATGAAGTCAATGCCCCATTTACAAAAAGGGCTGGCAGTGATGACTGGATGAAGAAGAGTAGGTGGCGCTCGGGCTTTGCTGGCGTAAAGTTGGCATTGCTCACATCGTTTCACGACATGAATGCAATCATGAAACAAGGTAGGCCAAAAGTAACCGGCTTGGATAATATTTTGAGCCATGGATATGCCTAAAAGATGGCCCCCACATGCGCCACTGTGGCAGTCGTTTAAGACTCTATCGGCTTCGTCAATAGTCAGGAATCGATGAAGAATGATGTCGAATCCCCACCGGTATAGGATGTCTCCGATGAGGAGGTAGCAGGGGGCCTGATGGCGAATACAATGACGATCATCTCATGAAAGGTGGTTACCAAACTTTTGAGTTCAGAGATAGACGAGAAGGTCTCCGCACCAAGGATCATCCGAAGTGATGTAAAAGAGATGTTCGTCGGGAAAGTCGATGTTGACGGGGGCACTGGTGGTGTCATAGGGAAGGGCCGTGACAAGTTCGGCAAGAACAAGGGATTTCTTACTCTTAGGTATTGAAAACTTGAGGTTGTACTCCTGAAGGATAATGATCCATCGAGCAAATTTGCCGTTAACTTGTCGACGATTGAGTAAGTACTGCATAGGGTTGGAATCTGCAACGATTTTTGTTGTGCGAAGCAAGATGTAGTGGCACAGTTTTTGGACTGCGAGGATGACTGCGAGAGCAAGTTTCTCTTTGTGTTTATACTTCAAGGGTGGCCCTGAGAGGTTTTTACTAACGTAATAAATGGCATGCTCACGATTGTCATCGCCTATCTGGACGAGAACGCCTGCTACTGATACAGTTGATGCTGATACGTAGAGGATATAGTCACGATTGTAGTCAGGTGCACTAATTAACAGTGAGTTTGAGAGTGCAGTTTTAAGATCGTCAAATGACTATCGAGCATGGTCGTCCCAGTGAAAAGGGATGTTGTGATGTAGTAAGCGAAGGAAATCACATGTGCGTATGGAATAGTCTGGGACAAAGCGTCTAAGAAAGTTAGCTTTGCCCTGTAGGCTCTGAAGTTGACGTAAATTCTGGGGAGGTGGAATTTTGGTGATAGCTTGGACTTTAAGGGGGTCCACGGTAATACCACTTTGGGAAACAATAAAGCTGAGGAGGCACCCTGCGGTGACACAGAACACGCACTTGAGAGGATTCAAGTGAATGTTGTACTGACGACACCGTTGAAAGATGATTCGTAAATCATCAAGATGCTGGTTGCGTTTCTTGGATCAAGTTGTGAGGTCATCCAAGTAGGCGAGGATGATATGAGCCAGATCGTGAAAGATGTATGTCATAGCTTGCTGGAAAGTTGCACCGACATTTTTTAAGCCAAAAGGCATGACACAATAGGAAAAAGTACCCCAAGGGGTAGTGAATGCAGTTTTATACTGATCGGCGGGATGAATTTGGATTTGATTATAACCAGAGAATCTGTCCATAAAGGATAGAGCCTCGTGGCCGGTGCAGTCATCGATAATTTGGTCAATGAAAGGAGTTGGGAAGTTGTCTTTGGGACATGCATGATTGAGATCACAAAAATCTGTGCAAACGCAGATAGTGCCCTGTTTTTTGTTAACGGGTACAGGGTTGGAAACCCATGAGGTATAGGCAATGGGGTAAATGAACTTGACAGTGCATAATTTGTCGATTTCGGCTTTGATGGCCGCGGCTTTGGAAGGGTGTAGCGGACTTTGTTTTTGAAAAACGGGTGTAATGTTGGGCCAGGTGTCGATGCGATGTTCGACGATAGACGGATCAAGGCCAGGCATTTCCGTGTATGACTAGGCAAAAATATCTCGATATTCCTGGAAAAGAGCTTTGTAGGTGATGATTTCTTGAGGGGTGCAAGTAGCGCCAATAATGATTTCCTCGACTACACCATTTTTTATGGAAATGTCAATTTTAATGGTTGGGGAAATGTTGGCCATGTTGCCTTCTTCAAAAGCATCAAGGGCAGGAATGGGGTTTTTGAGCCAATCGATGGGCCCTGAGGGGATAAAGTCTTTTGTTTCGACTATGTATATGGGATGTTGGTTAGGAGGCACGGACACTCTTGGTGGAAAGAAGAGTGCGTAGTGGTGTAGCACGGCCCATGGGTAGTCAGGGTTTTTGACTGCTTCAAGTATTTCCTCGTCACAATGGAAGTGATGGGAATACAAGGGGTCATGAAGAGTGACGTCGGTCATTGTTGGTGTGTGGCTGCCCCTTGGTAGTGAAGAAGGAGGGGGAAGGATGGGAGGAGTTAGCGATGGTTCACTCGACATAAACCAGATATCAAAGTACTAAGGAGTACCCCTAGTAGTTGGGTGTAAAGTTTCCAGTGGGAAATGAGCGGGAGAGTTGGGGGGATTGGGGAGTGAGTCCTTAGATACGTCCTCTAAGAACCATGGGGGTCTTGGAAGGGCCTCGGGTTCAGGGGAAATTACATGAAGAGCTGCTGGTGACGAGAGAAGATCAACTATCGACTCGGTAGGTCATTGAAGTAGCGTCAATTGGCATAGCCTGTATTCAATGATCATGGGACACTGATATGTAAAATGATCAAATGATTCACATAGAGAGCAAGGGCATCTCATATGTTCATTGACTGAAGTGGTGAAATAATGGATGTCAGTGATATTTGTTGAGGAGGACGTAGCAGGACTGGGGTTGCTCTGGAAGATCTGGCGTACTGCGGATAATGTCTGTCGAAAGCATGGTAGTGCCGGGCAATGGTGGGTATAATGGCCATATTCTAAACATATAGCGCAAGCGAATTTGGTGCGCAACCCTTTGCTACTTGAATGAGGGGTGGTAGTGGTAGTACCGGTTATAGTGGCAAGTGTTGAGGGAGTTTAATTGAGTGGGATCAAATTCCATAACTCTGGTAGGGATGGGAAGTTGTTGGTTTGGTGTCCATCTTGCTCATAGAGTGCACAATGGGGTTGAACACGTGGAGGAAGTGTAGCTATGGGTTCCTTCTTATTTCGCCTGCCCCCAGCTGTGGCAGGGGGGGTAGTGAGGGGGGTTGTAGTGGGTATGGTGGGAGTAAGTATGGGAATCGTCATTGGGATTCCTTCTTTTTGGGGGGGAAGGGATGGTCGAGGGACCATCTATGGTGGATGTAAATACCAAACTGGGATTGTTAACACCATATTGGGGAGGGTAAGCGTTGCTGCTACGTGGAAAGATTCGATGCCTGGTGGAGGGTAAAAGAAGGGAATTTGGGTGATGTCTTGGGGAACTGTCTCCCAAACTGGGATATGTCCTTGGGGATAGGTGGAATCATGGACTGGTGGGGTCGACGAGTGTCCAGGAGGTTCTTGAGGGGGGGTTCTGCGATGAGTGGGACGTCAGATATGATAGAGACCTCGGTAGGAGGAAGGGTATCCTCTGTGTGAGTTTCGTTAGATGATATGACCCATACCTGATTGGAAAGAGGAAGGAGCAGTGGTGCTCCATGGTAAGTTCCTAACAATGAGGGATCTTTAAAAATTCCAGGCCCCATATCGACGAGGGGATATGAATTGTGGTTGGTCTGGATGAGAGGAAGAATGTTATCGATGTTGGCAGATGGGTTAGGTTCGTAATGTGAGACTTGGTCAATGGTAACGATCTTCCCATTGTGGGGGAACATCATTGTGTGAAAGACGGAAGAGGCAACTACCTTCATAGCATACATGTAGCTGTGGCCGAACATGATATTATAATCGAGTGGGGCATCGATAACTTCTATGTCTATGAGAATGGTTTTACCCCCGAGTTCTATGGGGACATTTTGGAAGAGACCTTCCGGAGATGATGGTCGTCCATCATAAGCTCGTAAGGTGATGGCAGAGGGTATGAGTTTTGGGGAACCAAGTTTCTGCCATATTGATTTGGACATAATTCATGTAGATGCACCTTCATTGATGATGCATCGATGAACTATGATGTTCCATATTTTTACTGGGATTTGAAAAGCGATCAAGGCGGGAAGGCAAGGTTCGCCGTTGTCGAGATCAAACGTAATGAGCTGAGTATCTGCTGGGTCGACTGCCCCCAAGGTGGAAAGTAATGATTTTCGCTAAGTGGGGCAAGTCTGCAAGACCTCTAAGACTGACATGGCAGCCGGGGATTGTGCTAAGTCATCGAACAAACTATAGTTATGAGCGGCCCTAGCCTGTGGGTTGTGGACATTCTTGCGCAATGGGATGCGAGGGATGCGAAGAGGTGGCTCAGTGTTAGGGTGAGGAATCACCAACGGGGGTCTCGTTGGTGTGGGGTTTATCTCTAGAGGGATGGGAGGAGACTCGACGGGTGTATGATACTGACGGTTACGTGTTTGCAGAAGGATTTCTTCCTCACTAGTGAGGAGGATCATGCAATCTGTTGGATTGTTTGGATTGAGGTATTGTCCTACCTAAGGTGGGGGAGGCTGCATATCCTGTTGGGTGTTTATCACACCTTGATGTGGGATAGGATTTTGCAGTATGGTAGGAGGGGGTTGTTGAACGTATTGTTGTGGTGCCTGCTGAGGGGCAGGCGGTGCTGGAGGATGGGGAAGACTGCTAGAGTCTTTCAACCATTTGAAATCAGTGATTTGGGGGCAATGATGAGTGTAATGGCCAAACTGACCACAAAGAGCACAAGGGAAATTGGTTTTAACATTATTGTTATTTCTCCCTTGGCGCTTATTATTATTTCCTCCCTGGGGGTTTTGATTCCCTTGGTTTTGGTTGACCCCAGTGGATTGGTTCTACTGGGGTTGATTCCCGCCTGGTCCTGGTTTTTTGTTGTTCCTTTTCCATCCTTTCTTTTTGGTATTGTTTGACAGATGTGTCGGATTGGCCGTATTCAAATGTTCAAAATTTTGATATTGTTGAATGGGATAAGGTTGAACGAAATTCACCCCAACATGAGGATGTGGGGCAGCCATGGGTTGTGGGGGACCAGGAAATGGGAAGTATGGATTCTATGGAGGTAATGAGACATAAGGTACATAGGAAAGCATGGTGCTTTCACTAGTACTATAGGCTGAGGTAGAGGGGGTACCAAAACTCATTGGAATAGGTGGATGTATGGGAGGTGCCGATGGTGGTCCACTAATGGGTGGTGGTATAGCAACAGGGTATGATTGTTGATAAGGTGGTGGGGGGTAATAAGGAGTGCCCCCGTATGCCGACGGGTATTGAGGTGTTCCATACATCGGTGGTTGTTGGGGTTGTGGATCGTGATGAGTAGTGGTACCAATCAGTCCATCTGCTGAGTGAGACATCCTAGGTTTGTCTTGGCCAAATTGCACAAGTTTTGGGAGATCAGGAAGTACCGTGTATAAGTACCCTGACTGTGAATAGATGAGGTCGTATTGTTGAGATTTACTGATGGCTTCCTCTTCTGACTGAGGGAAAGTGGAAGATACATCCTTACCAAGGAGAGAGATAAGTGATCGAAGAAACCAATCAAGACACTGTTGTTTGGTGGTTTCTTCTTTTCATAAACTACGTCACCTACGCCACTCATGAATGTGATCAACGATATGTGTGGCTGAGGTTTGTTTGAAGTTAGAGAGTAATTCGAGACCATTTTTGTGGCGGATTGGTAATTGGAAGAAAGTCAAGAATTCTTTGGCCAAGGACTCGAAAGTCGCATGGGACCCTGACTTCTCATCTACATACCATTTGGCTGATGGGCCAGTAAGTGTGCGTTGAAATAAGCTCAGTCTAATGGAATCATCCATAATTCTATTAGAAGAGCACCATAGGTGAAATGTCATGACATGGTTGGCAGGGTCATCACCTGCCTTTCCTTCAAACTTGGGTATGTCTGAAGGTAGTTTGGTGGGCATTGCAGGCCAAGTGGGGTCATGCAATATAGGATCATTGGTAAGTTTGCTTAGATCCGGTATGTTAAGAGAGGCCAAATATGGCATCAGGAGTGTTGGTTGAGGATTAGCGCCTGCCATGGTGTGAGTGTGTTGTGAACTTGACCCTTGAGGGGGGCTAGGTGGATTGGTACTTCCCCCTTGAGAGGAAGTTGGTCCCCCGCTTCCATGTAAAGGAGAGCGAGTGGATGGATGACCTTGGGAACTGGACCCAAGTAATGTAGAACCAAGCAAAGATGATCCTAAAACAGTAGCACTCACAGGAGTGTGTGAAGGTGGTGCCGATGAGTGGGCAAGACCAGACACTCCCCCTAAGATAGGAGGGAGGTTGAGCAAGCGCCATGAACGACGGGGGTTCTGTGGGTCCCCTATGATGTTCGACTAGCTGCGTGAATGTGTGCAAATAGTGGTGAGAGTAATATAGAAACAAGAGCCTTTGCAGTGAGTGTTACACAATATATATATCCAAATCAAACTGTAATCAAAAGTGCCTCATACATAAAATGTTTTTTGAAAAAGAAGCATATATGTGGGTAAGTGGGTTTTGTCCACGTGGGGAATCAAAAAGAAAACAAATGCTCATGTCCTAAAAGACGTAACGTCCTTCCTCTCAAATAGAACTAGACCTTCCAAAAGTACTCAACAGTGGGGTCTGAAGCCACCGGAAGAGACACTAGTGAAGGATGAAATAATTGGTTATAATGAGGGGTAAAGGGGGAATATCCCGAAAGAGATGGCGATATTTCCCAATAGACACACAAAATCCAATCAAGGTGCAATTGCAGCCCACAATTTCCACCTGGGTAGATGTCCTAAATTTGGTCACTAGGTACCTCGGTCAAAGTGCGACATTTAGATTTTCGGCCTAAGAAATGGGTCACGGGCTGGATCCCGTCCAAGAGGTGGGTGCCTCAAGGGGGGATGCACAGAACAACCAGACCTCGGCCTTCAACCC
This sequence comes from Picea engelmannii, assembly GCA_009831015.1. NCBI lineage: Eukaryota > Viridiplantae > Streptophyta > Pinopsida > Pinales > Pinaceae > Picea > Picea engelmannii. The sequence continues at coordinate 920,194 of ML787349.1, read as the reverse complement.
TTCACAGGTATCTCCCTGCCTTATGGTATTAGGAACACTTGACTTGGAGGATTTTCAGTTCCCTATTTGACAATGTCTATTGTTTTGCAAATGAGAGAACCAGATAACGGGGAGTTATTCGGATGCCTATCCCCGAAATCCTACCTAGACTAAAAAATTTCTTTGGCACCTCCTGTGGAGGAAAACTTAGTGAGTTTTTAGAAAGATTTTAGATGTATTTGTTTTGAGAGGATGGGGGTGTGAGCCAACCTCGTTGAATTAAAAATGGTAGTGGATAGTTTCGTCAAGAAAAGGGTGGGGTGTTTTTGGAATCCTTTTGAAGGAAACTTACTTTGACCTCCATGTTTCAAGAGGAAGCTATGTGAGTGATAAGTGACTTTTGTGTGTGAGTGAAAGTGTGCCAATTTTTAGTGAATTAGGTGTCACCTTGCTGCATGTGGACTTCGCTTGGTCCTTACAAGTGTTGATTACATAATTAACTAAGTGCCTTTGGTACAACCTTGCGTAAATCAAAAGTCCCTAGGAAGATAGCATGTGGACATGTGGGTCCGTTACTATTCCTTTAACTCCCTATTGTGATGTAATCTAAGAAAAGATTTGAAACTATCCTATATTGAACATGTGGGCATGTATGGGCCTGTTACAAAACCTTTAAACTCTCCTAGTGTTTTGATCTAAGAAAGTAAACTTCAAGCACTATCCTATATTTGTATCATGTGGGCATGTATGGGCCCGGTACAATATTAAAATGTGTTTGAAAAAGTAAACTAAGAGGGGTCCCAAGAAGGGTCATTGTCCTCTACCTAAAGGTTTTAAACTTTTTAAGGGAGATGAAATTGTTTCACAATCTTTTTCTGATTCTCAAGGTCACTTGGAGGTGCGAGAGAAGAGCATACTAAGTGATTGTTACTCAACTTCTGGTCCCAATGCAAGTTAAATGTGATTAAAAATGATTTCCAACTTATATTGTGAGTCAAAACAAGCCATCCATGTGTCAAAAAGCAAAGAAGGGAAATTGATTTTAACCTCCTAAGTGCCTATGTGTTTTTTTCTCACCCCTTTATATTATGAGGGGAATAAGTGTGGTGCAACTTTAAAACATGATTGAAATATTTTTTAAGAAGGCAAATGGCCTTCCCCACATCTCAACAACTTTACAATGTGAATTTTTTCACAGATGCGCGGGTCCTAATGGAGACAGAGGCACACAGAGCACATGTGCGCGAACATAGATGAATCAAAAGGTGCACGTGTGCATAACAGAGCTGTCACTTAAGCGCATGCGTGCATGATGCACGTCTGTGGGGTAAAATACCCACGGACAGGTGACACACGGCCGATAATGAAAAATCTGGGTGGATTTCTCTCAATTCTCCTTAGAATTGGATGATTGGTAGGTTGGCTGAGGCCGGTTGATGCACCTGCAAGTTAAACAAACTAAAAGAAGAGCAATAAAAAACCAATTGGGGGAGGAAATTGATACCTATTCCCCAGTGGAGTCGCCAATCTGTTGCACCTCCTTTGTCACCTTAGTGAGAAAAATGGAGGTGCTTGCAAGCTCAGTTGGGTCTGCTGAGCTGGACAACTGCAAGGAAAAGAGTTAGAGAAAGAAAACAAAAACAACAATTAAGAAATAAACTAAGAAATACAATAACAATTAAATTCATGAGCATAGGGACATAGAAAAAAAAAGAACCATAAGACCCATGTCACCAATGTTGAGGCTGATCTATTAGTGAAACAATACACCAAGAAGAAAGGGGACTATGAGTCCCTTCTTCCTCCAAGGGAGGGCTCTTGGACGCCCACTAGCTAGCTCTTCTTACAACAAAGAAAAATGGAAAATGATGAAAGAAATATTTACAAATCCACTCAATGGGTGAGATGGATTGCACAATGCAATGGTGCAAATATGCTCTTGACAATGATGAATTCCTCAAGAGAATAGAGGCAGCATAACATTACATTGAATTCCTTGAAAAATGAGGTGCATCCATGGCCTTTTTATAGCATTCCTTTGAGTTATTGTTTAATTGATTTGTAGTGTGAAAAGAGGCTAATTAGGGAATTTCTAGGTCTTTGACCAGCCATCCAGTCGAATCCAGTCCAGATTTGAGGGTCAAATTGGCTTGGGAGATGATCCATAAGTGGGTGGGAGGCCGACCACTCTCATAAATGCATCGTTTAGCAGGTGTGCATCTTTTTGCGATGACAGTCATGCATCATGTGCATGTGCGCAATTTCTGCGTTCCTGTTACACGCATGTGCGCGCGTGCCAAGTGTCTTCATAGCGCCCTTCAATTTTTCACTACTTTGTATAGTTTTTGACCCTTTTATGAATGATTTGGTGTTAATTCAGGTCCATGGATGACTTCTTCACTGTTTGACGATACTGAGTTCTTGTAACCATGTGCGAACGAAATTTCAGTGATAACAAACATACCAAGCTAACAATCTCAAGCCAAATTTCTAATATCAAAGACTCAAGAACTTTCCAACCCAATCAAGCTCAAGATAAATTTCTCCATGAGAGCTCCTCTCCTTTTATAAGCTGAAGAGGATAAGGTGAGGAGGTTAGGATGATCCCACTAAATCATGAAAGCGAGTAAGATCCAAACCATTCAGAGGCCACCTCACCATAGAAGCTTCTCCTTCTAGAAGCATCAAGAAAATGCTCATTTTTCCCACGTACGAAGGCTGTCGCACCCTATCTATAGTGCATCTTGCGGAAACTCCACACCCTAGCTATAGATCAACCTGTGGAAATAAGACATTTCCACACCCATTGTATATAGAAACCCGCGGAAATCCTCCAAAATAGGGTTTTTAGAAAGGAAAATACAACTTCTTCTCTCGGGGAAAGTTCTTCTCCCTTCTTTCTTGAGGGATTCAGGCTATTGACCCCTCTGAAGGCAACAGATAGCTTTACATCACAATGGATAGGTTTACATCATTAATGGTCATAGGGACACCGAAAATAATGTGTAACAGAGAGCCCCCCAAAGTATGAAGTTAGAACATAGTGATAGTTGAAATACTTTGTCGAGTGTGTGTAGGGAACAAGGAACACGTTGGTCATAAACCTTCCAACAAACAAGGAAATACAGTACAATAATATATCATCACTAAGGTACGCATTCCCATACTCAGAATACAGATGACTCAAAGCATAAATGCTGACATGCGAAGATCCATGTCAAGTAATATAGGTCATGGCCACCAAACATACACTGTGGATCCATGCCATTATGACTCAAATCTGAACATAACCACCAAAAATACACTATGGATCTATGTGTTAAAGACTCAAATTTGAACATAGTCATGATACATACAATGTGGATCTATGCAACAATACAAATTGAATATACTCCAACGCAACCTGAATCTGTGAGAAAAGATTCAGGGTCTTCATATCCACCACTCTACAGTACGAATCTAACCATGCGAATACATGTGTTGAAGTTGAACATGGTAGAAACCACTTGATTATCAACCATTAGTGAATAATGTTAACAAGTGTGAGCGAAATCACCATTAATGACAATGACTCCCAAGGTACACTAGTACAATCCAACGAATGTGAATCAATGAGTTGGGGTCGAAAACTCGGTGGAATCTTGGGATCAGGGGTCAATAATGAAAACCCACTTTCGAAAGAGAGGAAACATGCCATTGAGGCATGCAAGCTCCAAGGTACCAATTAGTTTCTAATTCTAACTCCTGGATAATGAGTTGAAGTCGACAGGAAAACGCTCTTCACAGGAGGGCCTTAATGTATACCCCATCAATGACACAAAACGGGTAACACAATTTGAAGTAGATCATAGTAACAAATGAATCAGGACTGACTCAGGGATGGCTGACGCAATAGATGGATTAAGGACTACAGAAATGGCTAACACAATAGAAGGATTTTCGGGTTGAACTTCTCTTTGAACATATTGATGACACAACAACTGTCTTGGAAACACTAACTCAACAACATGGATCACACACCAATTTGTAATCTTATAAAGGAGTATGACCAAGAGGCAAGTGGATTTTCCAACCTAGACACAAAGCAAGTGAAAGGGTGTCATGTTTAGAAGTGACTCTTCCATGGAATACAGGTTTAGACACATTTCTTTCCCAATTTTTCCCCCACCATTTTTTGCAAGTACCTCTTTATTTTTACGCAAGCTTGAGGAGAATAAAATATGCTTGTAATGTAAGCTCATCATTCAGATGATTCCTTCAAATTATTTTTAACGAACCCTAGGAAGGAGTGGTTCGGTCCCATATGGGCCTTTCGATGTTTGTTTTATGAGTCCAAAGAAAGAAAACTCAGGGGTTTTTCATGTTTAGAGAGTCTGAAAAACACTTAAAGAGAACTCTCTCAGTTCCTTTTTCATAAAGTAGTTTGATGAGACCAAAAAAGAGATAAACTATCGCTCGACAGACGTGTTTTCTAATACTTTAACGAGCGTGAAAATAACAAGATCGCTCGACAATCTTTTCATGTTTAGAGAGTCTGAAAAGAGCTTAAAGGGAACTCCAGGGGGTTTCTTTTTCGTATAACCTTTATGAGTCTGAAAAAGTGATAAAAGTATACTCGGTTACATTCTCACGTATTTACGAGCACAAGAAAGAACAAAGACTAATCTCAGTAACGTATTCTCATGTATTTACGAGCATGAGAAAGAACAAAGACTAAGCTCGGGATTGTTTTCATTTTTACGCAAGCTTTAAAACAAAACAAAACTATGCTTGGGATAGATTTTATTTTTACACAAGATTAAAAACTAAACTAAACTATGCTTGGACCTGGTTTCATTCTTACACAAGCTTGAACCAGAGGAAACTATGCTTGAGGTAGGTGGTTTCATTTTTACACAAGCTTGAACCATAGAAAACTATGCTTGTGACTTCCCAATGCATAACACAGGAATGGTTGATACTTAGCCCTCAACTTAAGAAACTAGCGGCTCTAACTTCAACATGAAGTCCAAAGACTGAAACCATTGCCCCCCAAGCTTCATTTCGTCCAATCGCAAAGGTGGATGAAATGAAGTTTCAAATACTAGACGAAGGACTTGACTCAAACAGAGAGGGGGAAGTTGTTTCATTTTTTAACGAGCTTGACATAGGATAAGAACTATGCTCGAGAATCCAGATGTAATCCCTATACTTCTATTTCATTTTTTAATGAGCTTGACATGGAAACAAGAACTATGCTCGTGACTCTAGGTGTAATCCCTAGACCACTGTTTCATTTTTTAATGAGCTTGACACAGAAACGAGAACTATTCTCGTAATCTCTATTTCATTTTTTAACGAGGTTGCTACAGAGACACGAAAAACTATCCTCACAACTGGTTTCATTTTTTAACGAGCTTGAAATTAGAAAACCATGCTCAAGAAAATCTCTTCTTGATTATGGCTTCGAAGAGGACAGTTCTCTGGAAGGATACCATGTCAAGGGAAAAAAATCGGTCATGGCCTCGAAGAGATCTTCACTGGACGGAAGAGACACACTCTGGAAGGACACCATGTCAAGGTTCGTGACAGGGGTAAGGAGATCAAGCTCTAAAAACCTTATCGAAGAGATCACCATGTCAACTACTGGATCCAAATCATCAGAAGATGAATTCATGGGAGACAACGCCACATAATTAACATGTGGTGGGGGAGATATCGTCTGCATATAAGAACCATTTTGAGGGAGGTAATCCAATCAGGACCAATGAATGAAAGTTGATCAATAGTCACAATTCTTCCATCGTGAGGGAAAGATATCACACGAAAAAGAGTGGACACAATATCTTTCATGGTATAGACATAATCACGCCCAAGGAAAGCGAAATCCAAGGGATATTAGACTACCATGACATCAATAAAGATATTTTTCCTTCCCAAAGTTATAGGAAACTGAGGAAGGGTCCCTAAAGGTTGACTGATTATTCTGTTAAAAGTTAACAGATTATTCATAACCGACGCAAGCTGAGGACAACCCAAAGCTTTCCAAGGAAAGGAAGACAAAATACTAATGGATGCACCTTCATCTATCAATGTCTGAGGAATGTCCTGACCACAAACCTGTACTATAATTTGGAAAGGAATGTGAGAGGGAAGACGAGGTCTAGTTAGCACACTCCAATTAAAAAGGATGGACTCATTACTTGGAAGAGGTTCCAAGGGAGAAGGAGGAATGCCACCCGATATGGTAGATTCTGTATGAATGAGAAAAACATGGGCAGTATCGGGTTTACTCTCGAGCGGAAGAGTAGGATCAATCGATGATGAAATCATATCGAACACTTGGGTTGCATTCTCCAAGGGGAGAATGGGGTCGACGGGTGGAAACGGATCGACCACTTTGGTTTCACTCTCTGGAGGGAGAGTGGGATTGACCAAGGATAGGATCGGATCAACCACCTGGGTTTCATGCTCTAACGAGAGAGTGGGATTGACCGAGGATGGGATTGGAGCAACCACTTGAGTTGCACTCTCTAACGAGAGAGTGGGATTGACCAAAGACGGGATCGGATCAACCACTTGGTCAACTGGTTCAACTAAGGACATGACCGGATTGATTACCTGATCAACTGAACTGACCGACAAGGGAACTGGTTTGATCATTCCATCAACTACAGGTGGGTTGAGAGAAATCTTGTGATAAGCAGCCGAAAGGTGAGGCTATGAAACAGTCATGTCTTCCAGTAATTTTGAGGCTTCGTCCATATGAGGGCAAAGGTGAGTTAGATGACTCATGTTGCATAACATACATGGGAACTTGACTCTACTTTTCTTCTTCCCAACAATATCGTGACTAGTTGACGGGAGGTCATCAACATGTTGTTCAGATGATGATGACATGGGTTGGCGAGGTTGTGTAGACCATGCTTCTATAACCTTGGATAGACCATGGAAATCCTTAAGAAGATGGCTACCCCTACAAAGCTTGCAAGGGTACTTGGGCTTATGGGTTGTTTGGGTGTTCTTGGCATCATCAACACTCCCAACATGATTAACAGTAACTGGTTTCTTTCCAACATGTCCAATAGTGGTTGGAGGTTTAGACCCTTTCATATTTTTTTTCTTCTTATTCTTCCTTTTCTTATTCTTCTTAGCCACTGAGTTACTAGCTTCAGATCTTTCATTCAGCCAAGAAGATGAAACAGAAGAAGACCTTGCAAGTGGAGAAGGTGAAGAAGATCTTATTGGTGAAGAAGGTGAAGGATCAACATGAGGTTGATGTTCTTGGGGGGAAGTGCTTACAAATGAAGCACTAACTGCATTCGGGACTACTTGAGTGGAAAACAACCATACTGGTAATCCAATTGTGAGACCTGGAAGGCTCAAAGTAGCGATGTGAGGACGACCAATGTTTCCATAAGAAGGAAAAACAAAAGTTTCCCCTAGAGAAGAGGTTCCTTCATTGTTCATTCCGACAACTGACGTCATTAAAAAAAAAATCCAACCTAGAGTCCACTAGGGAAAATGAGCAACACACGCTAAAAGTCTAGTAAGCAAGCAAGCAAACAAAACCTTCTCATAATGAGCACACTAGTTGGTGATGAAATCCAATGTTGCAAGGACAAAATAAGAAGGGGATGAGATAGAGTGGGTGGAAAAGTTACATTGACGACCTGCTTAACGGACTTACACCCTGGTGCAAGCTCCCACACATAATCGTGGGTATACCCTCCAAGGATCCTGATTGAGTTTGGCCAACGTCGATTCTAGGTACCGTGAAGACTTGCCCCTCCACAGTCACCTTGTGTAAATACCCTAAAGAGACAGGTCATTAATGTTACCAAGTACTATAGTGATGCCTGGGGAAACAGTCGACAGTCCGATCCACGTGCAAAGGCAGGGTATCTAGCCCAAAATCAACTCAAAAGGCTTCCACTCATCATTGTGGGTATACCTTCAAGCGACCCCCATAATATGCACATTCTCTACACCAAGACCAACAAAGCATGGTGAGTAACTCTGCCAGTCTTAGTGCGACCTCGTGATTGACCCTTATGTTAGAAGGGCTTCCCAGGACAAAATGTAGCAAGTGGATTTCACCACTCCCTAACTCAAGATTGTATGTTTGTTTGTAGCTTTGGAAAGTTATCTTGCACACCTGTTCCAAAGCCCTACAACTAATCTAATGTAGGTTTGCTACCAGAAAATATAAAAATGTCTAATCAATTTTTATAAGGGATTTTATTTTTAAGGTTGTTGTTACTCAAAAGGAATATGGCGTGGACAATATGGTGCTTTGACCAACTCGAAAGTTATGCAAAGAGATGAAGATGCAATCTTTTCATTTCGATGAAAGCTATGCTACGAGAAGGAGAAAACATTTATCATTCCCAAATGTACAATGTCCCAAAGTTTCATTAAACTCGTCAATATCAAGATTCTCAAGAAATGAGCAAAATAGACTATACAACAATACACGATTCATGCCCCCCCCTGCAATTTAAGACCAAAAAATGCCAAGAATCATGCAATTTCGCTACTTCAAATGCAAGGAAGCCCCCAATATAATATAAGGCAAGAAATTACAATTTTTTGTTTCAAAGAGACACTAAAAAAAATAGCAAATCACTTCAAAAAAAAAACAACCCAAACTAAGTTTCTCTTTTAACACGATTTATTTAGAAAAAAAAAGTATTCTTTCACTAAACAATTCTAAAGAAAAACAATTCTTTGTAACTTAAAGACACTCAAAGCAAGAGACCAAATATTTAAAAATCAAAAAAATCAAAGATGGCTAGTAGATTGTAAACAGATCATAATCAAACCCAAAAATTCACCCCAAAACCAAATCCAAGGTCTGGGTAAGGAAAAAACCATCAAAAATCAAATTTTTCACAATTTCCGCAGGCCGTAGACTAACACAGTGTGTAAATACTTGATCGTCGCAGGCCATATATGGGTAGGGTGCGGACTTTCCGCACTGGTCTAAATAGGTAGGGTGAAAAAATCCAAAGTCGCCGCACTATCCCTCAAAGCAGGGTGCGGAAATCAAACAAAAAATGGAAAAAATTAAAAATTAAGAAGGTTTTCCATTGAAGTTTAAGAGTCAAAGAGTCAAGATGGATCTCCCAGTGACTCAGAAAATAGAAACCAAGCAATCAAAGGAATAAAACAAGGAAAACTAGGAAAACATTCGTTTCCCCAGTGGAGTCACCAATTTTGATATCGGGCTAATTGTTAAGTGCGGACACAAATCAATCCCCCTAGCTTCACTACGAAACTATAACAAAACAAGATAGTACACTACTCTTTCCTTAATTTCAATTATCAAATGAGAAATGGATCTAGAACATACCTTTTAAATATTGAAGATTTGAGTTCGCCAATGCAATCCAAGCTCCGTCGCGAGGCTTATGGAGAAATATCTGGATATAAACACAAGCCAGTGAAGACAAGAATAATAGAGTCTATTTGATATGAAACTATGTATGTGATCAAGGAATCATACAATATGGACAAATAACATTCATATAGGAAAGAAAAATATATTTGTATTAAAGAATATGGAAGAAAGATACAACCAGATGCCTTGATGTCGTCGGGTTCCTTCCAACAGTTCCTTTCTTCCCACACTTCTTGCTCCAAATATTCTGAGACCATAGATCTGATAGTTACTCACAATCTATCTTGATAAAGAAAATCTCAAAGCCAACATACCAATCTAACAATCTCAAGCCAAATTTCCAATCTCAAAGACTGAAGAACTTTCCAACCCAATCAAGCTCAAGCTAACTTTCTCCATGAGAGCTCCTCTCCTTTTATAAGCTGAAGAGGATAAGGTGAGGAAGTTAGGATGATCCCACTAAATCATGAAAGCGAGTAAGATCCAAACCATTCGGAGGCCACCTCACCATAGAAGCATCGAGAAATTGCTCGTTTTTCCCACGTATGAAGGTTGTCGCACCCTAGCTATAGTGAAGCCTACGGAAACTCTGCACCCTGGCTATAGATCAACCTATGGAAATAAGGGATTTACACACCCTTTGTATATAGAAACCTGCGGAAATCCTCCAAAATAGGGTTTTTAGAAAGGAAAATACAACTTCTTCTCTCAGGGAAAGTTCTTCTCCCTTCTTTCTTCAGGCATTCAGGCTATTGACCCCTCTGAAGGAAACATATAGGTTTACATCACAACAGATAGGTTTACATCATTAACGGTCATAGGGATGACAAAAATAATGTGCAACATAGAGCCCCCCAAAGTATGAAGTTAGAATAGAGTGATAGCTGAAATACTTTGTCGAGTGTGTGTAGGGAACAAGGAACACGTCAGTCAGAAACCTGCCAACAAACAAGGAAATATAGTACAATAATATATCATCAATGAGGTACACATTCCCATACTCAGAATACAAATGACTCAAAGTATAAATGCCGACATGTGAAGATCCATGTCAAGTAATACAAGTCATGGCCACCAAACATACACTGTGGATCCATGCCATTATGACTCAAATATGAACATAGACACCAAAAATACACTATGGATCTATGTGTTAAAGACTCAAATTTGAACATAGCCACGAGACATACAATGTGGATCTATGCAACAGTACAAACTAAATATACTCCAATGCAACCTGAATCTATGAGAAAAGATTCAGGGTCTTCATATCCACCACTCTGCAGTACGAATCTAACCATGTGAATACATGTGTTGAAGTCGAACATTGTAGAAACCACTTGATTACCGACCATTAGTGAATACCATTAACAAGTGCGAGGGAAATCACCATTAATGACAATGACTCCCAAGGTACACTAGTACAATCCAATGAATGCGAATCAATGAGCTGAGGTCGAACACTCGGCGGAATCTCCAGATGAGGGGTCAATAATGAAAACCCACTATCGAAAGCGTGGAAACCGGCCATTGAGGCATGCAAGCTCCAAGGTACCAATTAGTTTCTAAGTCTAACTCCTGGATAATGAGTTGAAGTCGACAGGAAAAGACTCGTCACAGGAGGGCCTTAATGTATCCCCCATCAATGACATGAAACGGGTAACAAGATTTGAAGTAGATCAGAGTAACAAATGATTCAGGACTGACTCAGGGATGGTCGATGCAATAGAAGGCTTAAGGACTATAGAAATGGCCGATGAAATAGAAGGATTTCCAGGTTGAACTTATATTTGAACATATTGACAACACAACAACTGTCTTGGAAAGACTGACTCAACAATAGGGGTCACACACCAATTTGTAATCTTGTAAAGGAGTATGACCAAGAGACAAGCCAATTTTATAACCTAGACACAAAGCAAGTGAAAGGGTGTCATGTTCAGAAGAGACTCTTCCATGGAATACAGGTTTAGACACATTGCTTTCCCAATTTTCCCCCCATCATTTCTGGCGAATACCTCTTTATTTTTACGCAATCTTGAGGAGGATAACATATGCTTGTAATGTAAGCTCATCCTTCGGAGTATTTTTAACGAACCCTAGGAAGGAGTGGTTCGATCCCATATGGGCCTTTCGATGTTTGTTTTAGAAGTCCAAAGAAAGAAAACGCAGGGGTTTTCATGTTTAGAGAGTCTGAAAAACACTTAAAGAGAACTCTCTTAGTTCCTCTTTCGTAAAGTAGTCTGATGAGACCGAAAAAGAGATAAACTATTTCTCAATAGATGTGTTTTCTAATACTTTAACGAGTGTGAAAAGAAGAAGATCTCTCGACAACATTTTCATGTTTAGAGAGTCTGAAAAGAGCTTAAAGGGAACTACAGGGGTTCCTTTTTTGTATAACCTTTATGAGTCTGAAAAAGTGATAAACGTATACTTGGTTACATTCTCACATATTTATGAGCACAAGCAAGAACAAATACTAAGCTCGGTAACTTATTCTCATGTATTTGCGAGCATGAGAAAGAACAAAGACTAAGCTCGTGATTGTTTTCATTTTTATGCAAGATTTAAAAAAAAACAAAACTATGCTTGGGATATATTTTATTTTTACACGAGATTAAAAACTAAACAAAACTATGCTTGGACCTAGTTTCATTCTTACACAAGCTTGAACCAGAGGAAACTATGCTTGAGGTAGTTGGTTTCATTTTTACACAAGCTTGAACCATAGAAAACTATGCTTGCGAATTTCCAATGCATAACACAGGGATGGTTGGTACTTAGCCCCTATTTTAAGAAACTAGTGGCTCTAACTTCAGCATGAATTTCAGAGCCTGAAAGCATTTCCTCCCAAGCTTCGTTTTGTCCAACCGCAAAGGTGGATGAAATGAAGATTCAAATACTAGATGAAGGACTTGACTCAAAAAAAGAGGGGGAAGTTGTTTCATGTTTTAACGAGCTTGACACAGGATAAGAACTATGCTTGTGAATCCAGGTGTAATCCCTATACTTTTGTTTCATTTTTTAACGATCTTGACACGGAAATAAGAACTATGCTCGTGACTCTAGGTGTAATCCCTAGACCACTATTTCATTTTTTAATGAGCTTGACACAGAAACGGGAACTATTCTCGTAAGCTCTGTTTCATTTTTTAACGAGGTTGCTACGGAGACGCAAAAACTATCCTCGCAACTGGTGTTAACAAGCTTGAAATCAGAAAACCATGCTCAAGAAAGTCTCGTCTTGATCATGGCTTCCAAGAGGATAGTGCTCTGGAAGGATACCATGTCAAGGGACAAAACTCGGTCATGGCCTCCAAGATATCTTCACTAGATGGAAGAGACACACTCTAGAAGGACACCATGTCAAGGGTCGTGACAGGGGTAAGGAGATCAAGCTCTAAAAACCCTATCGAAGAGATCACCATGTCAACTACTGGATCCAAATCATCAGAATCTAAAGTCATGGGAGACAACACCACATAATTAACATGTGGTGGGGGAGATACCGTTTGCATATAAGAACCATTTAGGGAGGTAATCCAATCAGGACCGATGAATAAAAGTTGATCAATAGTCACAATTTTTCCATCGTGAGGGAAATATATCACATGATAAAGAGTGGTCACAATAGATTTCATGGAATAGACATAATCCTGCCCAAGGAGTAAAGAGAGATCCAAGGGATCTTGGACTACCATGACATCAATAAAGATAGTTTTCCCTCCCAAAGTTACAGGAAACTAAGGAAGGGTCCCTAAAGGTTGACTATTTCTTCTGTTAAAAGCTAACAGAGTCTGCGTAACTGGCACAAGATGAGGACAACCCAAAGATTGCCAAGCAAAGGAGGACAAAATACTAACAGACACACCTTCATCTATCAATGTCTGAGGAACGTCCCGACCACAAACCTATACTGCAATCTGGAAAGGAATGTTAGAGGGAAGACGAGGTCTAGTTAGCACACCCCAATTAAAAAAGATGGACTCATTACTTGGAGGAGGTTCCATGGGAGAAGGAGGAATGCCCCTCGACACGGTAGATTCTGTATCAACAAGAAAAACACGGGCAATATCGAGTTTACTCTCGAGTGGAAGAGTAGGATCGACCAATGAAGAAATTAGATCGACCACTTGGGTTGCATTCTCCAATTGGAGAATGGCTTCGACAGGTGGAAACAGATCGACCGCTTTGGTTTCACTCTCTGGAGGGAGAGTGGGATTGACCAAGGATGGGATCTAATCAACCACTTGGGTTTCATGCTCTAACGAGAGAGTGGGATCAACCGAGGATGGGATCAGAGTGACCACTTGAGTTGAACTCTCTAACAGGAGAGTGAGATCGATCAAATATGGGATCGGATTGACCACTTGGTCAACTGGTTCAACTAAGGACATGACCTGATTGATTACCTAATCAACCACACTGACCGACGAGGGAACCGGTTTGATCATTACATCAACTACAGGTGGGTTGAGAGAAAGCTTGTGATAAGCAGCTGGAAAGTGAGGTTGTGAAATAGTCATGTCTTCTAGTAATTTCAAGGCTTCGTCCATATGAGGGCAAATGTGAGTTAGATGATTCATGTTGCATAACATACATGGGAACTTGACTCTACTTTTCTTCTTCTCAATAATATCGTGACTAGTTGACGGGAGGTCATCATCATGTTGTTCATAGGATGACGACATGGGTTGGTGAGGTTGTGTAGACCATGCTTCTATAAAATTGGATAGACCAGGGAAATCCTGAAGAATATGGATACCCGTACAAATATTACAAGGGTACTAGGGCTTACGGGTTGTTTGGGTGATCTTGGCATCATCAACACTCCCAACACGATTAACAGTAACTAGTTTCTTTCCAACATGTCTAACAATGGTTGGAGGTTTAGACCCTTTCGTATTTTTCTTCTTTTTATTCTTCCTTTTCTTCTTCTTCTTAGCCATCGAGTTACTATCTTCAGAGCTTTCATTCAGTGAAGAAGATGAAACGGAAGAAGACTTTGCAAGTGGAGAAGGTGAAGAAGATCTTACTGGTGAAGAAGGTGAAGGATCAACATGAGGTTGATTTTCTTGGGGGGAAGTGATTACTAATGAAGCACTAACTGCATTCGGGACTACCTAAGTGGAAAACAACCATACCTGTAATCCAATTATGAGACCTGGAAGGCTCAAAGTAGCGATGTGAGGAGGACCAATGTTTTCGTAAGAAGGAAAAAAAAAGGGTTCCTCTGGAGCAAAGGTTCCTTCATTGGTCATTTTGGGAACTGACGCCATTAAAAAAAAAAATCCAACCTAGAGTCCGCTAGGGAAAATGAAAAACACACGCTAAAAGTCTAGTAAGAAACCAAGCAAACAAAACCTTCTCACAATGAGCACACTAGTTGGTGATGAAATCCAACGTCGCAGGGACAAAGTAAGAAGGGGCGGAGATAGAGTGGGTGGAAAAGTTACGTTGACGACCTGCTTAATGGACTTACACCCTGGTGCAAGCTCCCACACATAATCATGGGTATACCCTCCAAGGAACCCGAGTGAGTTTGGTCAACGTCAATTCCAGGTACCGTGAAGACTTGCCCCTCCATAGTCACCTTGTGTAAATACCCTAAAGAGATAGGCCACTAAGGTTACCAACTACTACAGTGATGCCTGGGGAAACAATTGACAGTCTGATCCACGTGCAAAGGTAGGGTATCTATCCCGAAATCAACTCGAAAGGATTCCACTCATCATTGTGGGTATACCTTCAAGCGACCCCCATAATACGCGCAATATCTACACCAAGACCAACAAAGCAGGGTGAGTAACTCTGTCAGTCTTAATGCGAACTCGTGATTGACCCTTGTGTTAGAAGGGCTTCCCAGGACAAAATGTAGCAAGTGGATTTCACCGCTCCTAAACTCAAGATTGTATGTTTGTTTGCAGATTTGGAAAGTTATCTTGCACACCTATTTCAAAGCCTTACAACTAATCTAATGTAGGTTTGCTACCAGAAAATATAAAAATGTCTAATCAATTTTTATAAGCGCTTTCATTTTTAAGGTTGTTGTTACTCAAAAGGAAGATGGCGTGGACAATATGGTGTTTTTACCAACTCGAAAGTTATGCAAAGAGATGAAGATGCAATCTTTTCATTTCGATGAAAGGTATGCTACGAGAAGGAGAAAACATTTATCATTCCCAAATGTACAATATCCCAAAGTTTCATTAAACTCATCAATATCAAGATTCTCAAAAAATGAGCAAAATAGACTGTACACCAATACACGATTTATGGCCCCCCCTGCAATTTAAGACCAAAAAATGCCAAGAATCATGCAATTTCACTAATTCAAATGCAAGGAAGCCCCCAATATAATATAAGGCAAGAAATTACAATTTTTTGTTTCAAAGAGACACTAAAACAAATAGCAAATCACTTCAAAACAAAAACAACCCAAACTAAGTTTCTTTTTTAACATGATTTATTCAGAAAAAAAAAGTATTCTTTCAATAAACAATTCTAAAGAAAAACAATGCTTTGTAACTGAAAGACACTCAAAGAAAGAGACCAAATCTTTCAAAATCAAACAAAGCAAAGATGGCTAAATGCAGTTTCAAATCTGTCAAGCATACTATAAATAGATCATAATCAAACCCAAAAATTCACCCCAAAACCAAATCCAAGGTCTGGGTAAGGAAAAAACCATCAAAAATCAAAATTTTCACAATTTTCGCAGGCTGTAGACTAACACAGTGCGTAAATACTTGATCGACGCAGGTCAGATATGGGTAGGGTGCAGAGTTTCCACACTATTCTAAACAGGTAGGGTGCAGAAATACAAAGTCGTCGCACTGTCCCTCAAAGCAGGGTGCGGAAATCAAACAAAAAATGGAAAAAATAAAAAATTAAGAAGGTTTTCTAGTGAAGTTTAATAGTCAAAGAGTCAAGATGGATCTCCCAGTGACTCAGAAAATAGAAACCAAGCAATCAAAGCAAGAAAACAAGGAAAACTAGGAAAACATTCGTTTCCCCAGTGGAGTCGCCAATTTTGTTATCAGGCTAGCTATTAAGTGCAGACACAAATCAATCCCCCTAGCTTCACTACGAAACTAGAACAAAACAAGACAGTACACTAGTATTTCCTTAATTTCAATTATCAAATGAGAAATGGATCTAGAACATACCTTTTAAATATTGAAGATCCGACTTTGCCAATGCAATCCAAGCTCCGTCGCGAGGCTTATGGAGAAATATCTGCAAATAAACACAAGCCAACGAAGACAAGAATAACAGAGTGTATTTGATATGAATCTATGTACGTGATCAAGGAATCATACAATATGGAGAAATACCATTCATATAGGAAAGAAAAGTATATTTGTATTAAAGAATGTGGAAGAAAGATACTACCAGATGCCTTGATGTCGTTAGGTTCCTTCCAACAGTTCCTTGCTTCCCACACACTTCTTGCTCCAAAGATTCTGAGACCATGGATCTTATAGTTACTCACAATATATCTTGATAAAGAAAATCTCAGAGGCAACATACCAAGCTAACAATCTCAAGCCAAATTTAGAATCTCAAAGACTCAAGAACTTTCCAACCCAATCAAGCTCAAGCTAACTTTCTCCATGAGAGCTCCTCTCCTTTTATAAGCTGAAGAAGATAAGGTGATGAGGTTAGGATGATCCCACTAAATCATGAAAGCGAGTAAGATCCAAACCATTCGGAGGCCACCTCACCATAGAATCTTCTCCTTCTAGAAGCATCAAGAAAATGTTCATTTTTCCCATGTACGAAGGCCTCCGCACCCTAGCTATAGTGCAGCCTGCGGAAACTCCGCACCCTAGCTATAGATCAACCTACAAAAATAAGGCATTTCCGCATGCTGTGTATATAGCAACCTACGGAAATCCTCCAAAATAGGGGTTTTAGAAAGGAAAATACAACTTATTCTCTCAGGGAAAGTTATTCTCCCTTCTTTCTTCAGGGATTCAGGCTATTGACCCCTCTGAAGGAAACATATATTTTTACATCGCAACAGATAGGTTTACATCATTAATGGTCATAGGGATGACGAAAATAATGTGTAACACCCACGTCAATTCACGACTTCATCATTTGGCGAGTTTCGTTCGTGTAACACCTTTTCACTCCCAGAGTTAGTCAATGCTGAACTTGATCGTGGCGTATATCCAATGGTCAGGAAGGATTCTGAAGAGTCTTAGTTCTACAGCTCATGTTACTTCACAAATTCGACATTCAGGGATTCTGGTCGCTAAACACATTTTTAATCCCAGGGTGGGTCAACACCGAATTTGACCGTAGTGTATATCCAATAGTCGGGAAGGATTCTGAAGATTCTTAGATCTACAACTTTCGTTACTTCGGGACTTCTGCATTCGGGGATTTCGGTCCTTTAACACCTTTTTACACCCAAAGTGGGTCAACACCAAATTTGACCGTAGTGTATATTCAATGGTCAGAAAGGATTTCGAATATCCTTAGATCTACAGATCATGTTACTTCGTGACTGAAAAGTTGGTCAGGGTTTAACGATAAGGCGGATTCCACGATAACAAATAAGAAACCGTCAGTTGTTGGTCAAACTCTCTGGTAATCATGTCGGCAGGTTGTCTTCGGTAGGATTAGAGTGTTGTGAAGTTATAACATCCCGAAGCTCCAAACCTTTGAAGTTCTGAAGCTCAGAAATCTTAGCTCCCTTTGAGAATAGTGCAAGGTTCCAGGACCTCGGTCACATGGAACTTTGACAATCCCCAGAAGGATACACTCTTAAATCTTATCTGATATTTGGTTAAGTTTGTGGACTCAAGCCCAAGGTCACTTGGACAAGAAAAAGGGTTTGGATCCCTTTCAAAAACCTCGATTTAATCATGTTCGTTGATCCCATGAACCTTTCAAATGGTAGAATCCTTAGGAATTTTTGAATTTATCATGATGAATCTCGGTCGTCAATCATGAGATCAAACATGATCTCAACTGTCGATTCTCCAAACTGCCTGTAACTCTACATGCAGCCATTAAAAAACAATTTTTGATCATTCCAGGTCAAATTTCAATCTTCAACTTCACCTCTCTACTTCATTAACCCTATCAAAATGTATGAAGTCATTAAAACTCAGATTTCACTCACGGAATTGGGGATTTCTCTCTAAAATCTTGTTTTTCCCCCAAATAGGTTACAAAAAAAATATGCAACAACAATTTCACAAATTCGTAGCCATCTTGGCCCATACAAGCCTATTGTTTGAAACAAAAGCTCTAATACCATAATGTAACGTCCCCCATCCCATCTGAGCGACATTACAGTGTGGAATACTCTTTAAAAAAATGAAATTTATGCTAACTAAATTAATTCATTTACAGTTAGTTGATTTCCTGTAGCTTACAACTACGAAATCAAAACTAATTTAGCTATTGTCCATGTTATCGCGCAATTTGTACTTGTCCTGAAGGGAAAGGCTAAGGGAAGGAAAATTGGCATAACATGAGGTTATCCTATCACTGTCACCTTAATAAGATACCTCTTTCTATTTAGGGATGATAGCCCAGGGGAGACGTCCTCGGTGACTTGGGGGTTTGAGAAGGCAAAGGTTAAAGTGTCAATAAAAGATATCCCCTCTCACAAGTCACATCGATCAGAAAGTCCCAAAGTTTTAATCAATGAAGTAATGATATGCGTAGGTGTACCTTCCCAGAACAAAGCAACAAGAAAAAAATATCTTTTGCAAGTACAATTTGATGTTAGTGCTTCATAAAACCTTGAACTTGTCAATACAAGCAATAATTTGATGCAAGATGAAGCAAACATAATTTTATAACAACAATGTATACAAGATGATAGCTTCACAATAAATGCTTTAAAAGAGCTTCACAATGACAAAAAATAATAACCCAACAATAGCAATATACTAGCACTTGTCAGAAGCTAATTAGGTAATGTAAAAATCAACTTTTGCAATTGCTTTTAAGTGCTTTTACTGCTGTAATAATTGGTTGTATCTTACTTTTGTAAAAAAATCAAGAACGTTAGTGAATTAGTCTAATATAGGGTTAGGAAAGGTTAGTAGGTTGCTTGAGGTAAAAGATTTAAGGGTTGGTTTCATCAATCAATTAAATTCAATGTCAAAATCAGTTCCTTTTAG
The DNA here is from genome assembly GCA_009831015.1 of Picea engelmannii. Taxonomy (NCBI): domain Eukaryota; kingdom Viridiplantae; phylum Streptophyta; class Pinopsida; order Pinales; family Pinaceae; genus Picea; species Picea engelmannii. Next base: position 900,682 of record ML787349.1, on the reverse strand, counting down.
GGCTAACAAAGTCACTTTGTAGCAGAAAACTTGAAGGAAACAAATGATAATGTAAGAGCTAAGGACAAATAAGGATGGTGATTGAGGTGTTGGTAACCCAAGGCCTCAATCAACAAGCCTTAGAAGGAAAATGACTACTAGGAAGTAGGTAACCCTAGGCCCTAGCGGTTTTCCTTATTCTTTACCTCAAGATTGAAACACACAATGTCTTGGTGAAGAAAATGATATTAGAGTGTTGTAATGGCAGGGATCTAGTACAATTATTCAAAAGGTAGGGTTTATAGCACAATCTAGTAGGTGAAAAGTTGTTAAGACAAGGACAATAACATGTTCTTGTTCTCCTAGGGTTTTAAACTATCAATTTAATAATATTGGAAGAAATGCAAAGTAAATGTAACATAACCATTCAAAGCAAAGAAGGATTGCAGAAATTTACTTACATCCACCAAGAATAATCTAGCAATAAGCCTAGTTGAAGACCTTCCACCAAGAAAATGCCAAAAAACACCAAACTTAGCCTCCTCCAAGAAGTGCGCCTAAAATTTCAGCCAATAACCCTTAAGTAGGGAACAAATTTCAAACCTTGCTTGTGAGTGATTGAATGATGAAAAAATACAAGGGGAAAATCCCCTATTTATACAGTGAAAATGACCTTTAATTACAAAATTAGGTCAAAAAAGGTCGACATGGCCAATTTACACGAGAAAATTAATTTTTACATAAATTTGACAAATAAAACCCTAATTTGATCTTTTTAGGGTGATGTCATGCCCCTCCTAGGGTGATGTTAGCTTCTATGTTGGAATGTTACCGCTCCAATTGAAACGTTGGGGCTCAAAACCCCTCAAGAGTTGCCACACATTCCAACCCAAACCATCCTCAAGATGGACACCTCAACTAGTTGACATCAAGGCTTTGAATGATGACGTTAAGGGATTTCAGGGGTCAATATCATGTGGGATGGAAAAACCCCCCTGGGTCTAGGCCTACTAGGCTGTCTCTGCTGGAACATCCTCCTCTCTCTCTGGTGCAAGCCTCTGGTATATGTATGCCCCTTGCTGAGGTCTCAACATCCATCTGGTGGGATTTTAGCCCTATGGAGGTCCGAGCTAATCATCTCCCCATGGTACCTGTCCATCGGGCATGGTCTTGCAACAACAGCAAGTACGCCCTCCATGGGCTCATAAGTCATAGGGATCATAGCAATTCCAATCACATATAATAATCAAGCTATCTAAACATGTGCATAAAACCCCCCTTTCCAAGACAAGTGCTCAAATATGTTATGCTATTCTACAAGCCAAGTTTGGAGAGGGTTTCAGGATGTACTACTGGGCTAATTATCCTTAGATGTGGGATGTTTCCAAGTGAAGACCAATCTAGGTCATGTAAGTGGATGAGGTGGTAAGGGGATGTTTGGGAAATGGGTGCAGTGATGACAGGGAAATGTATGGCTTACCTGTGTATGCCTCTAAAGAGGGTGAGATGCACCTTATCATGGATGAAAGTGTTTCCAAGTCCATTCAATTCCATTTTTAAACTTTTGTATTATTTCTTTTTCTTTCAAGAGAATAGTTGGGGGACACTGCCCTGGTGTGGTGACCAGTGGTGACAGTGATACCCACAATCATTCCATGGAGATGAGAAGGTTGGCTCGTGATGAGACCCCCTTTCTCTTGGTCATGCCACCAAGGGCCACTACCCTATTGTGGTGACCAGCTGAATGGTAGTTTCATACTGCTACATTCCCATGGACATAATAGGCTAGCTCATGATGAGACCCCCTATCCTCCAACTAGGTCTTGAGTTTATTATTTTATGGGTCCCTCCATTTCTTACTGAGAACCCTTTTATTTCTTTCTTGGGGATCCCCGGGCGAAGCATCTGAAGGTTTTGTTCTTTTGGCTTTCATCTTCTTCCAACTACTTTTACCCTCTAGGCCTTTATCCCCTTCTTCCCATAAGACAAGGTACAACCCTTTGCTAGCTTGGAAAGCCCAGTGCCCAAACCAATGTATGGGATGGATGAGAGGGAAAATGATGGAAAGTGATAAGTATGGTGGGAATGGATGATTCCCTTTCATGAACCCACACTGTGGCAACTCACTCCTAAGGGAACCAAATTTCTAGGGAATTCTATCACCCCCCCATGTATGGACAAGTGGAAAGGCACAAACTCCAAGCACACATCATGAAGCAAAAAGAATTAAATGAACATATTCAAATGTTTTAAGAATCAGAGTGACACATACCATGATACCCTGACTCATTACTTCATGGAGCAAGAACCACTGCTGCTGAAGGACCAGGACGATGGGATGGATGTTGTTGTTTCTGACAGGATGGAGGCACTGAAGAAAAATATGGGCCCTCCAAGGCTAGGCTCAAGTCAATATGGCTCTTGGTACTCCATGTCTAGGACCTATGGGCCTCGAGACATAATATCGTTAGTTATACCTAGGCTAGGGGATAACAATCCTGAACCAGAAAATAGAAGTATCTACAACATGCTAATAATCAACATGAAATGTAGCTAAAAAACTCATCATAACAACATATAAATCACTTCCAAATACACGTAATTCATGCACAACAATTAAAGACATAATTTAACAGAACAACAAGATAAAACACTTATCTTTTCACAACAGTGGTGCAACCAATTGCTTGGGATGGACGTTCCACCCAACCATAGACTAATTATTCCAACTCTCAACATCTAGTCACCAATGAGATGATTCTATCAATCCACAAAAGACGGTGGTCTCTCATAGTCCACTCAGAGCTCATAAAATCTCAACCCAACTGATATTCTCCTACAACTATCCTGATTTTCCACCAGCTCTCTCCCTCTTGACCTGTCCAACCCAAGGAATGTACCCCTTCACTGATCTCTGTCCCTCGATTGTCCCATTCATTTATCAAGGTCTCTCTAGCATAGGAAACTAGGAATCTCTCAGCCGGGAACTCAAGGGAAACTGTTGCTAGGAAAACTATTAAAAAACCAACAAAAAAAACTTCTTGTTTTAGTGAAACTCACACAGGTGTTCACTCTTTAGGACTGACAACCTGGGTCTTCAGTTTTCCATCTCCAATTCGTTCCAATTACGCTCCATCTTTCTCTAGAATTCTCCCTCCATGGTTGCATCATATTCAAGCTCTATTTCTTTGCTCTCTCCTTGCTTCCCATACACAAACTTGACTCCCACCACTTGTTGTCCCAACCCATAGGAATTTCCTCCCTTTTTCTTTCCTTTCTTCACTCACACTCTTCCCCAAGATGATTGTACTCAACCCCCATGTGGCCAATAACTTTGGGAGGTGACCACTCACACCCACCCTTTTACATGTATTCAATGATTGGATTTGTGAACACTCAATCATAAATGGGAAGGTTCATATACAAATAGAAAATTTAGGAAAATGGGTTAAATCAATATACATGGTTAATTTTCCCCTTGGACCCCTCTTGGCCATTATCCTAGACAATCCCCCCTCTTTTGGATTAATTTAGACCCCATATATTGTCCATGTCCCCTTAGTAGCTAGCATCACATTTTTATTAATAAAACAAGGAAATACACTTCACATATTACATCGCTTGCTCGTAGCCACATATTATATCTACATGAGTATTAATTAAACCGGGGATTATAATGGGGATGTTACATTCCCCCTCCCCTACAATTGTGCACCATCCTTGGTGCACCCTAAGTCGACACACACACACACACACACACACACACACACACACACACACACACATATGCAAAATACATTGCAATACTTAGAAAATAATATTACGCAATTTAACAATTTCAGCAGCAGCTCCAACCAAAATCCCATGTTCCTCTCAGCTCGCTGACCCAAGGAAGGAATCATTCATTTATCAGAGATAACCCAAGGGATGTACCATTTGTTTATCAATGCTAACCCAAGGAATGAACCAATATTTTATCAAGGTCCCCAATGAAGTTGCCCAGGACTCTGATATGTGGTTCCAAAATTTTATACGCTCAAACCGAGTCTTGCATTTTGTCTTCTTCAAAACTATCAAAAATTTGAGGGTATTATGCTTGCATATTTTCTTCATGCTCCCATGTAGCATCTTCAGGACCATAGAATATCCATTGAACCTTTACCAACCCTATGTCTTTGTTCCTAAGCACTTTGACTTTCTGGTCTAGGATGCGTACTAGTTCCACCCAAAAATCCCCTTCGTTCTCCACATGGATCACATTCCAATCAATTACGTGTTTAGGATCAAGCACATATTTCTTTAACAATGACACATGAAATACATTATGCACTCTCATGGATGCAAGAAAATATAACATGTATGCAATTGGCCCTATCTTTTCTAATATTTCAAAAATCCCACAATATCTTGCTGCCAACTTCAGGCAACTTCATAAATTTAGCGAACTTCTCTTTGCCCTCACTTTTAAAAACACATGTTCTCCCACTTTAAAATATCTAAAAAAATTGTTCATGTCTTCATAAATTTTCTGCCTATCCTGGGCAGCCTTCAAATTCTATTTTATCTTTTCCATTTGATCTTCCATTTCTTTTAACAATTCTGGCCCAACAACTTTTCTGTCTGTTGGATCATCCCACCTCACTGGAGTGTTACATTTTCTTCCATAAAATTCTTCAAATGGACTCATTTTCAATGAGGCCTGATACCCATTGTTGTAGTAAAATTCAACTAAATGAATATATTCTTCCCACTTTGATGGTTGATGCATCACATACATTCTAAGCATGTCCTCAATGATTATGTTAGTCCTTTATGTTTTCCATCTGAATCTGGATGATATGTTCTACTAAGATTTAAATTTTTAAGCCCTTGAACAAACCCTTCCAAGAATTAAAAGTAAACTTTGTATCTCTATCTGAAACTATTTCCTTAGGCACTCCATGTATCCTTGCAACTTCTCTCATATAAATTTCTGCAATATTTTTTTCCTTGTGTGTAGTCTTTACTGGAACAAAATGTGTCGATTTAGTCAATTTATCCACCACCACCATGATGGAATCATGTTGCTTCACTGTTATGGGAATCTTAGTAATAAAATCAACTGTAACTACCCCCCACTTCCATTTCGAAATGGGAAAAGGATGTAGCAAACCTGGTGGGGGTCTATGTTCTATCTTTAATTTTTGACATTCTAGACATTTGGCTATGTAATTAGCCAGTTCTTTCTTCATTCATGGAAAAAAATATTGGCTTCTTACTGCTGCAATTTTTTTATGATATCCCAGGTGCCCGACATATGGCACATTATGCATCTCCCGCATAAATGCATTTTTCATCTCTCTGGAATTCGGCGCATACACCTTACCTTTGTACATGATAATTCCATTTTCTTTCAGCTCATAATAATTAATTTTTTGCTGAAAATTACCTTATTGTAATGTCTCTTTTATTTTTAAATAACTTTGATCTGAATTTGCTGCTGCAACAATTTTTTCCTTCAGATATGTCATGTACATGATAATGTCTACAATATGCACTTCATGAGATCTTATGCTCAGTGCATTGACCACTTGATTTTCCTTTCCCTTTATATGATTAATTTCGAAATCATATTCACTCAGAAATTCCAACCATCTAGTTTGCCTAACATTTAGTGTTGGTTGTACAAACAAATTCTTCAAACCATAGTGGTTTGTCCTTAGCTCGAATTTCTTAACCATAAGGTAATGCCTCCACATTTTCAATGCATGTACAATCATTTTTAACTCCAATTCATGTGTAGCGTAATTCCTTTTATGCTCTTTTAATTTTTTGGACTCATAGCATACCACATTATCCCTTTTACTAAGAACTCCACCAAGTCCTTCCTTGCATGCATCGGTGCACACAAAAAAATATTCGTTTGGATCTGCAATCTTCAAGATTGACACACTTGTCAATATTCCCTTCAGCTATTGAAAACTCTCTTCACACTTGGAATTCCTTTCAAAGTTCGCTCCCTTCTTTTGCAAAGAAGTGATTGGACTTGCAATATTTGAGAACCCTTTTATGAATCTTCAGTAATAGATGGCAAGACCCATAAATTATCTGACCTCTGTCACATTCTTTGGCGCTAACCATCCTCTAATGGCCTCTATCTTCTGAAGATCAACTTTTATCCTTGCTGCTGATATTATATGTCCCAAGTAGTGAATCTTCTTTTGATAAAAGATGCACTTACTTAGCTTAGCATACAATCCGTGTTCTCTTAAAACTTGCAACACCATTCTTAAATGTTTCTCATGTTCCTCTTCTGATTTAGAGTAGATAAGGATATCATCTAGGAACACAATCAAAAACTTGTCCAGGTATTCCTTGAACACTCCATTCATCAGACACATAAAAACTGTTGGGGCATTTGATATCCCAAATGGCACTACCATGAATTCATAATTCCCATATCTTGTTCTGAATGTTGTCTTGTTGATGTACTCTTCCTTTATCCTTACTTGATGATAACCTGATCTCAAGTCAATCTTGGAAAATATTCTTGCACCTTTTAGCTAATCAAACAAGTCATCAATTATAGGAAAAGTATACTTATTCTTTATGGTAACCTTGTCAAGTTATCTGAAATCAATACACAGCCTTAAGGTTCCATCCTTCTTCTTCACAAAAAGAACCGGGGCTCCCAAAGGTGACACACTTGGGAGTATATACCCCCTTTTTAACAACTATTCAATATGCATCTGTAACTCCTTCAATTCTTGTGTACCCATTCTGTATGGTGTCTTAGTCACCGGGGAAACTCCTGGCACTAAATCAATAGACAAATCAATGTCTCTCTTGGGTGGAAATCTTGGATTTTCTCTAAAAACATCTTTAAAATCCATCAAAACCAGATGGTGTTCAATGCTTTCCACTTTATCTTTGGCTGCCTCCTCCATATGGGCTACAAACATCTAACTTCCCTTCCTGAAGCTCTTCTTCAACTGCATAGTTGAAATCTCTCTAACAACTATAGCTGTTGGAATGCCTTGAATCTTGCCTTGCTGCCCTTCCCCATCAAGACATGTGATTGTCTTATTGTAACATTCTAGGACAACATGATGTTTCTCCAACCAATCCATACCAATTAGACAATCATATGAACCCAACGGTATGATTTTTACATCTACCTTCATGTCGAGTCCATTCATGTATATTTGACAATATTTAACCAATTCGTTGACTTTCTCTTAGCCCCCATGGCTAACTGGACTAACAAAGATTTATTATGCTTACTTCTTTGCAAGAGAAATATTTCAAAAATGTTATCATTTATGTAACTATGGCTAGCTCCAGAATCAATTAAAATTTCTATGGGCTGGTTATCAATCTTACCTTCCACTTCGATCATGTGAGATTGATATTATGACTGCTTGTTGACGAAGGCTGCATAAATCCTTGGCATGCTTCCTCCCATGCATTTCAATCTTTCAACCTCCTAAATGTTGTGGAAAATCCTCATTCTTTCTCCTTTATGAGGGAAGTCCCTATATAAGTGATTCCCCTCACATCCCCAACATTGAATAGGTTGCTTCCTTGGCCTTTTCCCAAATGAATCTGCATTATTTTGCTCATTTTGGGTTGTATGGCCTTGCTTATTTGCTTGGGATTTATTTCTGAAAAGGGGTGGTTTAAAACCTTTCTTCCTTAGATCCCTTTTCCCTTTCATCTTGTCATTCCAAACATTTTGGAAAATTGACCTTCCTTTGCTTTGCTCATAAAGGTGCCTTTCTCTCCTTATGGTTTCTTCTAAGGTCTCGAGGTTATCATATTGAATATTGTCACTATAGAAGGAGGGTAACCCACTTAGAAATATTTGGATTTTAACCTTCTCATCCTTGATGAAGTGAACATACTTCAACAATTCAAAGAACTGCTTCTCATATTCCTCCATTGTCATGGTTCCAAACTTGAGTTCAAAGAAATCTTTCATCTTTCTCTCGTAGTAATGCTCGGAAAAATATTTCTCTTGGAAATATCCTTTGAAATTCCTCCATGAGATCCTTTTCTCATAAAGGTTCTTGGCTTACTTAAGTTTATCCCACCATATGGCTACCTTTCCTTGCAGATGGTAGGTAGAAATTCTAGCTTCTACCCAGGATGAGTAATCATGCATCTGGCAATATTTCTTCATTTCCAACAACCATGCCTCTGCCTCTTCTCCTTTCTTGTGCTCACCATTGAAAGTAGGTGGCTTGATATTCATGAGTTCACCTTGCAAGATGTCTTCCTCAATCCTTATTGTTTCCTCCGAATAGGAGACATACTTGGGATGCTCCCTGGCCCTAAGCATGTATGAGTTCTTCTAGTGGAATACCTTGGAGAATGATGGCATTTGCTCATGCTTCTTGACTACCTATCATTTCCATGATCATCTCTTTTGCTATGGGATCTAGATGTTGATACTTTTCTAGCACTAGATGCTTTCTTGGTGCTAGAATCCTTGTTAAATTCCTTATGCAACATATTTAAGATCTAAAGTATCTCTTCTTGAGCCTTCATAATCCTTTCGTTATCAACCCTATAGCTCTACACTTCCCTATGTAGACTTCTCATAGTGACAAGATCTTTCCTATCTCTTCTTCCATTTGACTCTTCTCAACATTCCCCATGCTGACAAGCATACCTCTAAACTCTTCCTAATGGTTGTAATATCCTTGGGAATCTTCCATAACTCCAGTCCTCATATAAGAACTAAATTTCCCTTATGTACCTCTAATTCTACAAGAAATGTGCATATAATAATTATTGTTAGAAATATGCATAGCATAAAGAATTTCATCATATAGGATACATGTTATCTCTTCATCAATTTATGAAGAACATATTGCACCGATTCAAATTTTTATTTGCTTGATGCATTCCTCCCCAAAACAACTTCCCAACGAATGAAAACTTGCCAAAAATCGAGCTTTGGTTTGAAAGTTATAGCCTTCCAAAAAATTTCAGGGTGCCATTGGCCAATGGCTATCCCCTTTGCCACGTGGTATCCATGTATATTCACCTCTCTTACGCCATATGACATGGCATGGTCATGACATGGTTTGTCATCCCCTGACGATGACGTGGTTGTTGGTTGCAGGGAAAATATCCAGGAGAAAGACTTTGCGAATATCGGGCCTTCAAACCTCCATCATTATTGTACAGGTCTACAACATCTTCAAAGCCCCAAAGTCCTAAATTCTCCTCTCTCTCCAAAATATATGGTGGGGTTCGATCCACTCTTACATCCGACGGTTGAGATTTGTACGCACCTAACACAAGTTTTATACTTGGCAAGGTGCCTACACTAAATTCACACTCGAGCATTTTCATCAACGATCACTACTTAATCAATCATCGAGATCTACGGTCCACATGTTTCAACATGACCACTTGTTAAATCCTTCCTCATTGCGTGAATACATGATATGATGACACATAGATGATCTATCCGACGATCCTGATAAACTGCACAACCTCCTGATAGTTAACATCCTTACAAATTCAAATGCAATTTTTTGCTCCTCCGTTGATCTATGTCCTTGATGGATTGTTTGATATCCAATTCCCACAAATCCGACGAATCCTGGTCAAATCCAAGCTTTGATGATCAACAAATCTGGCTGAGTCATTAGTTGTGATGGATGACTAGGGTTGTTCTTTACTTCACAATCTATCGAAGTTGGACACTTCGACAAGAGAAATTCCTGTGCTTCGGTGCTTCGACGCTTTGGCATTTAACACATCCTCCTATATCTTCAAATCTCTCAGAGAAATACTTCACCGAAGTACTTACACTGTCTTCCCACTAGTTGATTGAATGGTTGAGAAAACATCCCAACGGATCCTCAATATATGGTCCACATTGCTCTCAAATTCCTCCCCTCGACATGATGATTAATAGTACTTCTTACTATATCCTTCCACTATACCCGATCTAACAGTTGAGAGAGATCTCGAAGGATCCCTATATCAATGGATCATGTTGGTTCACGATTTCGACGTTCGGGGATTTCGACCGTTCCAAAATCTTTTGTTCCCAGAGTGGGTCAACACTGAATGACCATAACTCGTATCTGGCGGTCAGGAAGGGTCTCGAAGGATCCTTAGATCTACGACTCACGTTACTTCATGACTTCGTGTCCCTTACAGGTTTAACCCATTTAAGTCCCAATGGTTTACGTACCAGAAAGGTCATAAAGCAGGGATGACTTCTTGTTGTCGGTTAAAGGTATCGCTTACCCTATCCTTCCACTATACTCGATATAACGGTCAATAAGGGTCCCGAACGATCCTTAGATCTATGATCCACATCAATTCGCAACTTCAACATTCGGGGTGTTCTATCCATGTAACACCTTTTGAGTCCCAGAGTGAGTCAATGACAAACTTGACCATGTAATATATCAAACGGTCAGGAAGGATTTCAAAGATCGTTAGATCTACGAATCACGTTAATTCACAACTTCGACATTCAAGGATTCTAGTCGTTTATCACCTTTTTACTCCTGAAGTGGGTCAATGCCGAATTTGAATGTAGTGTATATCCAACGGTCAGGAAGAATTCCGAATATCCTTAGATATATGGCTCACATTACTTCACGACTTCGACATTTTGGGATTTTGGTTGTTTAACACCTTTTTAATCCCGAAGTGGGTCAACATCGAATTTGACCGTAGTGTATATCCAACAGCTAGGAAGTATTTCGAAGATCCTTATATATATGGCTCACGTTACTTCATGAATGGAAATCTGGTCAGGGTTTAATGATAAGGAGGATTCCAGGATAGTGGATAAGAAATTGCCAGTTGTCGGTCAAACTCTCTAGTAATCATGTCAGATTAGAGTGTTGTGAAGTTCTAATATCCTGGAGCTCCAAACCTATGAAGTCCTGAAGTTGAGAAGGCTTAGCTCCCTTTGAGCATATTGCAGGTTTCCAGGACCCTGGTCATATGGAACTTTGACAAGCCCCATAAGGCTACACTCTTAAATCTTATGTGAGATTTGGTTAAGTCCGTGGACTCGAGCCTGAGGTCACTTGGAAAAGAAAAATGGTCTGGCTCCCTTTCACAACCCCCGATTTAGTCATGGTCATTGATTCCATAAATATTTCAAATGGTCGAATCCTTAGGAATTTTTGAATTTATAATGATGAATATCGATCGTCAATCATGAGATCAAACACGATCTCAGTTGTCGATTCTTCAAACTTCCTGTAACTCTACAGGTGGACATTAAAACTCAAATTTTGGTCATTCCAGGTCAAATTTCAATCTGCAACTTCACCTCTCTACTCTATTAACCCTCTCAAACCATCTGAAGTCATTAAAACTCAAATTTCACTCATGAAATTTGGGATTTCTCTCTAAAATCTTGTTTTTCCCCCAAATCGATCACAAACAAAATACGCAACAACTAATTTCACGAATTCCCAGCCATCTTGGTTCATACAAGCCCATTGTTTGAACTAGAAGCTCTGATACCATAATGTAATGTCTCCCAGCTCATCTGAGTGACATTATGGTTGATGGGGATAGGATATATGATCATGTGGGGGCACATATACAAACAACTTTGACTCTCCTAGAATCTAAGGCTACAGGGAAGAAGCTCCAAATGGAAGCTTGGCTACAGGGAAGAAGCTCCAAATGGAAGCTTGGCTACTTGAGCAAAGCTATGTGGAAGTTTGCAAAGTAGGAGGAATATGATCCTAGGGATATCTAAGATCTAGTCTATTTGTTCCATTGTTGGTAAGCAACCTACATCTTGGAGAAAAATCTTTGCACATGGCTTGAGGAGAGAGATCGACGCCCCAAGGAGGGGATGAATTATCATTGCTCTAGAACCTAAAGTAGCAGGGGCCTTTGTTTCCTGATTGTGACCACGATTAGATGAGACAACCATAAAGTAAGAGGTGATCCTCCTTATAGTCCCCTTCCTAGGTAGGGAATGTAAGTATTGAGATGTAAAATGGAGCCCTTCACTTATGTAAAGAGGAAGGCACCTCTATTTGAGGTATCAAAAGAAAGTGGAGAGAAATTCCCTAAGTCCCCAAATAAATAATAATCATTTGAGTACTTGGATGTGTCTTATTATAGTGAGTTTTTAAAAGACTATTTTTCCAAGAGCAATCCCCATATTTCCCTTGGATTTGGCCTAAGTTGGGGTCCATAAATTTCTAGGAATTTTTCAATCTTTAGGCATGTGGAATTTAAGTATTTACATGTTTTTTACTATAATTCCGAAAGTTTTTTTTTTTTTCGTGTGTGTGTGCGTGTGTGTGCATATATATATGTATATACCCTTTCAATGTATTATAAAAAGGACAAGGATTGTGTTGTTGAAAATTCCTCGAGTGTAGGGAGTCTTTTCAAGAATCTTAACCTTACATTTGGAGGCTTTGCAAGTTCAATATTGTTATGTTTCTGTACTATTTATTTTAATAGGGAGAATGTGACTCCACCATCCACCAGTTGGACCCTTTGTTGTGAGGGATTCATGAGAAAAATATTGTTTTGTCTTGGGAGCGACTGTTAATTGCTCTATAATCTTTAGTTCTCCATGTGGGGGTAGGACACCTTTATTTGCCTTGGAATTTACTATCGATATGAACCTTTTGCTTACCTGTATAAATTAGACCTCTACAAAATGATTACGAGGGAAGAATCTCCAACAATTGAATTTTTCTAGATAGCCATGATTTTTCCTTACCATTGAGTTAACCGATTTGTGGTGACTGTTCAAAGTCAATGATTCACCTTTGAATACCTCCATGTTTTTTGCTAACTAGTCTTTCCAAAATAGAAATCTAGGCAACAAAGACCATGCTGAGGCTAGAATAGGATTTCCTTTGAGGGAAGAGGGATAACTTCTATCATAGCTAACAAATAATTGGGCCAATATTTTGGATAAGTAATGGATATCTGCAATTCCTTAAACTCTAAAATCCATGTGTTTTTTCCAATAGCTCGCAAAAAAATGTTTACTTTGGGAAGGTTGTTCTTGTTCCAAATCTTCCGTCAAATTTTGTTTATGAAAATATCTCATGTTTCCTCTTGGAGAAGAGGAGTATCCTTTTTTGGCTATATATTGTCTAGATTTTGAGCCATATTCCTTTGTCGTCTAAGGAGCCCCATGAGATTGGAGATACTCCCCAAATATGGTATAAGAGTGAAGTTCAATCGTCCTTGAGAATTTCTGGAAGGTTGGGGGACAATTGCAAGAAATACACTCTCCCTCTTAACTCAATTCTAAAGAGAAGAGATCGCGGTGAGAGAGAAAATCCCATGATAAAAGATCCACATTCTAATTGGTTCTAAATATTGAATAATACTTAAAGGTGGATTTCCTACTATGTTATCTTCCTGTAGGGAGATATCAAACCCATTTCTCAGTGACTAGGTAAGGCCATGTGCTATTATTTGCATTACAACTTTTAGAATCTTCCAAGTCAAGGATCCATATAGCCTACTAGGGGAGTGGGCCATGCACCTATGATTATCAAACCTTTGAAAATATTTATTTTGAAGCACTTCTTTCCATCAAGGCTTGTTTCCAAAGAGATATCTCTGAGTGATTTTGACTCCCATGTCTCTATTCACTTTAACCAGGTCTCTTATGTCCAAAGTAACCCATGAGAGAGAAACTTACTAAATGATTTTTTTTATTTTCTTCACCTTTACCTCCTTTCCATGGAGAATTTTTAATTATATTTTTGATCTCCTTTAGAACCCCTCCAAGAGCTAAGAGGATGGAGTAGAAGAACACTAGAATAGTTGAGATCCCTCAGTTAATTAAGATGATTATTCCATGAGGATTTAATTGTCTAGTCCCCCATGCTAGAAGTTTCTTTTTGATCTACAGTAACGACATGCTCTAGTCCTATAGTCTATGAGTTTCAAGTGAAATTAGGGTTCCAAGGTACTAGAACGAGTGCCAATTTGGATACCATGAGAATTCTAAAAGATGAGTTATTTTCCTTAAGAATGTGCTTGATGTGTTCCATCCATATAGTTTGCACTTTTCGTTATTTAATGAATCACCAAAGGCATATAGGGAGGAGAGAATTGATTTGAATCTATTTTATAATATGAGAGAAGCACCATCCAAAAGGAGAGTATTTTCCAAAAATTAAATTGAGTGTAATTAATATGCTTTTCTCCTCTAGAAATATTCATTAATAAGCCTTATTCATATTCAAAGTAGAGAGTGCAAGTACCATAATAACTCATGCTCGCGTTCACCTTTTTCTCCTCTGGATCCCCGATTGGGATACACTGGCGGGATCCAACACGGTTGCTTGGTATTTGAATTAAACTTTATGTTTTTTGTGACTCCTACGTATGTCAAGGTGTCACAATTAATTCTTCTATCTCAAACTAGATATCATCCATGGCAAAGTGATTATGATTATAACTGGGCATTGATCTCAACAAAGGCTTTTCAATCAATTCTATGAAGATATTATTGTAAAACATAAACGTGTCTATCAAGAAATGTGTCACGTGAAACCTTCTTGGGCTTATGTGATATGTGGCACCTTTTCCATTCCATCATCAGAAGTTGTGGAAGTATACCTACTTGGAACATTACGACCATCTCTGTGAGGTATTTTTGGCTCCTCTTTACAAGCTCATCTTTAATAAACCATGCTCAAGATTCTCTGAAAGAGTCTTCATTATGATGGATCCAATAGGAGACCAGTACCTAGAGAGAGATGGAAATTCCATTGGTATCTATGGGAGTACCTCGACCCTATAAATGTTTCTAAAGAACCTTCCAAACGAGGTATTTCTCATGGAGATAACTTACTAGACAATTAAATTTCAAGCCAAATCCAAATTAAAGGAACAAAAGAGGCATGTTCCCAATCTATGCCTTCACCATTGGGGATTTTACTTGAGTCGATTTTGTTGTAGACTTGGAAGAAGGAGAGGATATGGAATTCTTTAAATTACAAATCAGTGCCTTCAAATTCTACAACCCAATGAATACTATTTTCAACTATTTCAAGCAATGAGGTTTAACCTAGCAGGCAAGCTCCTAATTTTCATTTTTTCCAAACATAGAAACATGAAGCCACAAATAGAGAGAAAGCTAATCTAAATTTTCTAAGATCAATTCCTAAAGTGATGGGGACGATTGAACCAAGACAATTATCCACTAAGGACACAAAATTATTGGAACATCAGACACACAATGAATTGAAATGCAAGGGAAATGACAATGCATCAAAACTAAAAAAATTACCACTATTATAATGGAAACAACAATCTGCCAAATGGAAGATCATAAAACTATGGAGGGAATGAAACCAAGTGATTGGTAAAAAAAGCACGATCACTTGGATATGTTTGTTGAGAAAGAAGGTCCATCATAAGAAAATTTGGGCTTAACAAGCAGAGCAACTAGCAACACACTAGTAGCATCTTGGTTGGAATATTTTACTTAGACGTTGTCCACCATCATTAATGACGAAGATCCTTTGATGGCCTTGCAGACCTTTTCATTTGACATGAAACTAAGTTGATTATGAAACAAACCCACAAATGGAGGAGGACCGAAGATGAATAGGTTGTTTTTGCAATTATTGAGTCAGTGGTAGTTGACACTAGATGAACTAATCCTATAGTGATAGGCACTGTAGGGTTAGCCACCATAGGGATTGCAATAGCAAAAGCCTTTGGGGAAACAATTTTCAAACTAATGGAGGAGGTTAAGCAACACAAAGAGCATATATCTAATCTTGAAAACTAGGTTGCATAGTATAAGGCTTCAAAGCACAACATAAGTTAGTTTGTCATGTTTTGTAACACCCCTATTTCCCCCAACTTGTAATTAATCATTAATTATGACTACCATGCTATGGAATGCGAACAATGTAAATGTATTATTTCTTAGATTGCCAATAACTGACTGTGTGGGTGAAGCCTTGAAGTACTGACCATGATATCACTAGAGGAAAGAGTGAGGAAATTGTAGAGAGGGTTCATTATGTCAAAATGTCCCAAATTCTCCTTGCTGAAATAATAAGCCTCATCTTGATCCCAAGGAAAAATAATTTAATGAAATAAGGATTGGTGGTTGAACAATAAATTACCCCAATGAATGGAAGCATGGATATTCTAGCTGAGGAGACAGAAAACTGTCAGCCCGAAGTACCACAGAGTGCAGTTTTTCTGCAGGCCCAGACTTACCCGAGTTCCTTTTGACAGAAGGAACAAGATAGGTCTAGAAAATCCCTGGGGGAAAAAGGAGAGGGCGTGCGACCTGGATATGCTAAGAGGAAGAAAGGAAATAACAATTTTATTTGGTTACTGGAGAGAACCCAAAAAACCTGAGCTATATAGAAGGTCATGAACTTGATGCTGAGGGAGCATCTGATAAACCTCGCAGAAGTTGTGATAGAGAAAGAATCTCTGAGAAAATGCAAAAGTTCCCTAGTGATATCATGGCTTGGCATGGGGGTGTCCAGAGCGCTAAGAATGAATGCCTCCGAGCCTATGATTGGGTGGAAAGGCGAACACCCACAGTCAGTTGGTCGGTGATCGACTATAATAGATAAGTATTTCATAGACCTTGTGTATTAGAATTGAAATGCATGATTTGAATGTTTGTAATTGTGATAAATTGTGCCTCGCGTGAAATTGATGGTAATAATGCTTATTGTTCTTTTATAAATTTTTTCATTCGAATGGTTGTAAGATGACAAGTTTGGCCTCTGGGATGCTTGGAAAATCCTCAGGGTATTTGTCCCAAGGATCGAATTCACAGTTCTAAAGTTGGGGCAGACTCTAGGGGACTACTACAATCCCGTTGATCCCTCGAAAATACCTTTCCCTGTTTTAGAACTTAAGTTCTGTGAATGGAAGGTGCTTCCTTCAAACTAGTCATTCAAGAGACTGTGGGATCATGCCCACAAACTTAACCAAATTTTGGCCAAGAGTCGTGAGTGTAGCCTCTTGAGCTTGACAAAGTTCCTTAGGACCGAGCCCATGGAACCCTTCGCTACACCCAAAAAGGAGCTAAGTTATTTGGGACTCCGGGAATCCGGAGCTCGAGGGTGAATGAACATTGTAATTTCCAAGTGCACCGAAGGTGACCTGTTGAACCGATAACTTGACGATTGACTGATAGTTGGCAGTCATTTACCCGTTATCATAGGATCCCTCCCCTTGTTAAACCTCGATCCACTTCTTGGATGTGAAGTAATGTGAGCCGTATATCTGAGGGTATTCTGGATCTCCCCTGACCATTGGATCTATGCCGTGGTCAGTCTAACATTGACCACTTCGGGAGAACAAAGGTGTTATAACACCAAAACCCTCGAATGCCAGATTCACGAAGTAATGTGGGCCATCGATATAAGGATCCTTCGGGATCCCTCTCGACCATTTGATCGTGGGGATGTGCATATCACATCGAGATCACGTGGGGGTCCACGTGTTGAGCAACGATGATGCCATGTGTGGCGACCTTGTGGCATAATAAAGATATTTCGGTGAATTGAGGCATGTGCCACACATATTGCCAGCATGTTTTGGGTTGACAAGTGTCCCTCTAGGAGTGTCCTAACACTGAGACCTAGGGACCTTTGAGCTAGAGTCATGAGTCGTTGATCTAGGGATTCCATTTAGAACCTCTCCCATCCGTCTGATCAACTAGTGGAAGGATTAGCGTATAGCACTTCGGCAAAGTTCTACTCTAGAAGAAAGGGAGTACTAAATGGGTTGAACCCATTAATGTTGAATTCATGAAGTGACAAGAACCATATATCCAAGGATGCTTTGAGATCTTCCCTAACCGTTGGATCTACATAATGGTCAATCTAGAATTGACCACTCTGGGAGATAAAGAGTGTTAAACAGGAGAAACTCCTGAACACCGAAGTCGCGAAGTGACGAGGACCATTGATCCAAGGATGCGTTAGGATTCCTCCTGACCATTGGATCTAGACCATGGTAAGCCTGACGTTGATCACTCTAGGATAAAAAAGGAAATGACACAACCAAACCCTTGAAATACGAAGTTGTGAAGCAATGAAGGCCGTAGATATGGAGATCTATGTGGACCAGTCTCGACTGTGGGATAAAATATATTGGGAGGTTGGTGGCAGGAGTTGAGAGTTCAGAGATCCAGGGGATTTCACAGGTAGGAGAGGCTGGAGGCTCCCAGAGGTTATCAGTCTGGAGTGATGTGGTAGGTTGACATCACCTACAGTGATGTGGACCCATGTTGGTCATGCCAAGTGTCACCTAGATTCGTGCCTTTTACAGAACTTATATGCCAATCAGAACGTGACACGTGTCACCCATTGATGGGTCCATGTGTTGTCTCTACCCTATTCCACGTGGTTACACCTTGGTACATACTTGATTGACCTAATATCTAGTGGAATACCTCGGGGCACTAGAATTTTGGGACTTCGAGAAACTTGGGAAGATGGGACGCTGGGGTTAGCCAGTCGAAGGCCTAGACCTACCTATCCCTACCTTTACATTTAACGCACCACCATGTGTAAGTGTGGACCCTTCGGGAGTCCAGGTTTCAGAGCTCTGGATGGTTTGGGTGTGGTGTAGTGGATAAGTGGAAAGGGCTGAAGGCTGGAGTGACGTGTAAAGACTCTGGAACTTTGGGACTCTGGGAATGTTTCAGACATGGATAGGATAGATGAGGGGCTAAAGGCCCGATGATCGTGAAGGCCTAGGGGACATCCCCTGTAACTGCCTCTCCAATGGCCATGTCATCGCTAAGGGATGAAAACCATGGTCAAGTTCATGCCAGGTGGAATGGTATGAATGGGGTGAACCCACGTGGCCTTTGGCCAATGATGCCTGAAGAGCTTTGGAAGGGAATAAATTCCAATCCAGAGCTTGGATTTGAGTATGGTAACAGTCGTTGGAAATATATTGATGTGCAAAAGGTGAAGGAGATCTCGGGAAGAGGATTCAAGATGATGAAGGAAAGTGAAATTTTGATGCCCCATCCCTTAAAAATGTACTTAAGGGGTTGGGTGTGTTACAAAGTGGTATCGAAGTAGGCAACAACACTTGGCTTGCTTGGGCTCATGAAAGAGTCAAGCGATTATATTTTTGTTTTTCTTTCTTAGAAAACTTTAAGGGAGGGGGCACCCTGCCCTACCCTACCTAGTAGAACATGATTCAAACACAGGCCTGGATGGGCCGAAGAATAGTCATAAGACTAGTTTACCAAGGCTAAGATGAGTCTGTTGAGAGTATTATTGCCATATGGAAATGATATCCATAAGTTCCTTGAGGAGAAGGATGCAAATTAAAATTCAGTTGTGATTTTACCCGACGAGATTGAATCATTCTAGACTATGGCAGAAGAAGCCTATCATTTTTTTGGAGAAATGATAGCCAGTCCTACAAAAGTGGGATTATGCTGAGGGTCACTAATAATAAAACTTCGATGCAAATGGAATAAACATGTTTTAAGGAGTGCTCAATTCCAAAAGGAAAATGCACTGAATAGGTGGCGGGAATTGCCTAAAAAGTAGGCTTATGAAGCCTCTGTTAATTAAAAGTGTTGATTAAATGGAGGATTTGGAATTGGGAGAACAATCCTCCATGTCTAGAGGCCTCATTGGAGTAGGTGATATCAACCTACTTGACCTTTTATAACTGAAAGACTTCCTTCTAGGATAATCCCTCTTTGCAAAATAAAAGGATTCATGAGGACTAAGAATGTACCTCATGAAAGAAGTGAAATGATATGAGAAAGTTCAAAAAGATCATGGTTGTGCTAGGGAATTGTGTACCCCTACTAACTAAGGGTAGGTCTATACATGAAAAAGCAAGAGGAAAGTAAGTGGAACCCATCTGCACTGCAGGCATGGGTATAATGCTTGGTGCACGAAGATATGTTGAAATGCATATCACAAAGATAGAGAATGCATATGATATGCATATATACTTATTATAGTTTGTCATTGAATGTAAAATACAGTGATGTCATAGATCATATGGTTAGTAATGATCTGACTATGGAAGCATAAGAAAAAGGTTGATGATGTTGAGTACATAGTGCCTTATGAGGATAAGGTAGGAGGATTAATGAAATGTTGATCCTAGATGTGGTAGAGGAAGTGTTGGGACACTTCTATATGACCAATGGGTTAGTTTGACATCCATAGGTGGATGGTATCCATATAAGGTATGTCTTGGTATACTTAAAATCATAGTGAGGGGAAATCTAGAAAATGATTCCCTTGATCGAAAGGTCTGTTGATCAAGACTAGTCAAAAGCTTGATAAGCTGTCTTGTTTCCTTGGGCATTGTTGAAATTGCCCATATGGTATGACCATGTCTATTAAAATTCCATGTGGATATCATGTGAATGAATGCAAGCTATCGACAGAGAGAGAAACTCAGTGATGAGTATCTCTATGAGACTTATCATAAGAATGATTTGAATATCCTTGGGAGAAGGATCTGAAAGTATGATATGTCCATGTGTATGAATGAGATGGAAAAGGTGCAAGCAATGAGCTTGCATGATGAACGTTTGGCTATGTTTGTACATGCTTGAGTGAATGGATCTAATGCATTTTGAATTTTCTTGATATGAGTGAATGATATTAAATGTTCAAGTGATGCACATATATGATGTAAGAGTATATGTATACTAAAGGCACGACGTGACTTCCTAAATGAGTGAAATGTAAGGAAAGAATTGCACTTGCCAAGATTAAATGAATACCATGGATGCATGGCTGAATCCATTTTGAAGAGTCAGGAAAGTTCTGTTTTGAATAATAACCTGAGGGGAATGTGCTCCATTCCCACAGGAAAGGCTAGTATAAATAGAAGAAAAAGTAAATGAGAAAGAATTGTCTGTTGTCATGATAAGAGGCAAAATGATTATGCCTTTGAGGATCACATGAGAATTATTGTGAAAAAAAGGTTTGTTGTTGTATCATGTTGATTTACTAAGAAGGTTGAGATGAGCCTAACTAATACTGCTCAAGGAAAAGAGCATGGAGATCACAATAAGAAGTAAATTGCAGAAATAAAGAAAAGGAAAATGTGGAATACTTTTATCATCTTAAAAAATCTGAATTTCTTAACCGAGTTGTAGTCCTTAAAAGAACAACTGTGAAAACAAGTACAGCTGGTAAAAGGAAAATAAACCAATGAGTATGTTTAAATGAATAGGCTTGGTTGAGCAATGTTAAGTAAAGACAATGAGGCCTTGGAATAAATCAGCTAGACTGAAAGTCCCAGGATGTGTAGAAGGAGTTGGAAAAGGGAAGAGCCTGTAACTCCTTTCTTTCTATATATTATATTTTCTCTGGGATGAGAAACTGGTTTGTTGATGAAATTAAATGTTTTGACACCATAATGATGATGGTTGTATGACTGTAGAAACAATTGAGAATTGTGTGTGTTGCACTCATGAAAACATAAGGATAATGTGAAGAAGTGCATAAAGATATGTTAGGACAAATCTGAAAATGTTTTTATTGATTTGAATGCTATGATACATGCATTTTTATTTTACATGATGACTAATGTATTTTTGATATGTGTCATGTGTAGAAAATAAATTGAAACTATTGGGAAAAACAATTACAAAAGATGGAAAACCTTAAGGAAAGGATTAATATGAGAAGGTTGTTGTTGAAATTTGTTGAAGGGACTTTAAAAGTCCCCATAAAGCACCACTGATGAGGCAATATCAGAGAGGGTGTTGAAAGCCAGAACATGTATAAAAGTGGTCATGCCTATAAGGCATAAGGTATGAAAGGATTGTTTAAGAATCCCTTCTAAAATATTTTATTATTTTAGTGATATATATTTGAATTTGAGTGGTTGTTGGATGCCATTGATACCCAAGTAGGGTATGATTCAGGAAAAGAATCTGAATAATAGAGAGAGGAAGTCTATGCTAGTTAAAGATGAGTTATAATCCTTGCAGGAAAATGCATGAGTAAGGAGTACCATGGGTACAATGACCAATCTAGGGAGATTGGGAATAGAGGTGCTCATAGTTAGCACACTGCATGGAATGCATTGATGAATTGCATAAGAGGGTAGACAATGGATTCCCCATTAAGGGAGGAGGACCTTCCAAGACTCTACTTGAATTGTAGAGGTGTTAGAGAAAAGAGAATTTTGGGCGGCCATGAGTGTTGGCACCCTGGTTACTAATGAAGGAAGAATCCTTGGATGCATTCAAGAGAAACTTTTAGTTTCATATGTGTTGATTTGGAGTCGTGATTGGCCTGTAGCGGGAAGCATAGTACTGCTATAAGAGTGAATGAGAATGATTAAAACTATGGTGAAGAGGTTGGTTCAGCTCCAACACCCCATGATAAAGTGCTTATCATAAGTGTGGGAAACTTGAACCCAATATAAAGGGTACATTGGGTATGAATGTGTGCATGAATATTGGCACATTGATTAAAGTCATTTGATATTTGAATTGTATTTAGAAAAATTTGGTATGCTGGAAGGATGCATACTTAAATAATTATATTTCCTTTTGTTATGTACCCTTGAATAAATGAAATGACTTAGACTATTAGTATGCATAGTTTTGAAAATATAATGTGCATGAAAACTAACAATTTGTTTGGTTGAGGAATGTTGAAATTACAGGAAGAAAAGGGTCTTGGATATGAAAGTGTTGTAAGCCCATAAGGAATCGCAATTGCCTACTAAGATAAAATGTTATGGGAATGAAATTCCCATACTTGTGAATCCGATTCCTGTGTGGAATAGATATGAAAATAAATGTGGAATTTGGAAATATGTGGGTGACAGATTTGCAAGAAAATTATGAATTTGAAATTGATGATAATATCTAATAATTTATGTATACTTGTGATATAGGTGAGATGAAAGAGATCTGTCTAGGGAGGACAGGTGAAGGCTGTCAAGATGGAAAGCATGAAAAAGGATATTGTTGATACATGAGAACCTTGTGGTAAGCCATGATATCCCTAGAATATGTTGTGTTGTGGAAACATAAGCCGGAGGGACATCTCGGAAGAGCAAGTCTAAGGGACGCCTTGAATGTAAGTCTCAATGAAGTATTTATAAATTTCATGTGTGAGAAAACCTTGGAAAGACAAGGTGGATCTCTCGAGGGATTGTATATCAGAGAAGGGGATGCCTGAGCCTGGGCCTGGAGGGTGAGTGACCACAAGGAAGAGGAGACTCTGATGATTATTATAAACTATTGATTGGGATCATGCACATAATAGGTATGTCAAGGAAACATAGTGAGCTAAGATAATATGACAACCATATGGATACAAATCCATGAACTGCACATATAATTATTTTGTTAGATTATGAAATTTTCCTCGTGAATTTTGCGCAACAATAATTTTTTTTTGCATGAAATTGTGATTAATATGATTTTTGTCCAAGATTATTGAAGGCATGTGATGAAGGACAAGATTCTGGAAAGGACTTGACCAAGAAAGAGGATCAAGATTTCTGAAGCAACTGAATGAAAAAGGCATGACAGGTGTTACTAAGAAAGAACACCGAGGACGGTGTTCCTTTTAAGGGGGAGGGGATTGTAACACCCTTGTTTCCCCCAACTTGTAATTAATCATTAACTATGATTACCATGCTATGGCATGTGAAAAATGTAAATTTATTTTTGTTTAGATTGCCAATAATTGATTGTGGGGGTGAATCCTTGAAGTACTAGCCATGATGTCACTAGAGGAAAGCATGAGGAAACTATAGAGAGGGTT
The DNA here is from genome assembly GCA_009831015.1 of Picea engelmannii. Taxonomy (NCBI): domain Eukaryota; kingdom Viridiplantae; phylum Streptophyta; class Pinopsida; order Pinales; family Pinaceae; genus Picea; species Picea engelmannii. Next base: position 876,959 of record ML787349.1, on the reverse strand, counting down.
CATTATGTCAAAATGACCCAAATTATCCTTGCTAAAATAATAAGCCTCATCCTGATCCCAAGGAAAAATTCGTTAATGAAAGAAGGACTGGTGGTTGAACAATCAACTACCCCCATGAATGGAAGCATGGAGAGTCTGGTTGAGGAGACAGAAAACTGTCATCCCAAAATACTATAGAGTGCAGCTTTCCTATAGGCCCAAACTGGCTCAAGTTCCTTCTGATAGAAGGAACAAGAAAATTCTAGAACCTCCTCAGGGGAAAAAGGAGAGGGCATGATACCTAGATATGCTAAGAGGAAAAAAGGAAAGAATAAGTTTCTCTGGTTACTGGAGAGAACCCAGAAAACCTGACCTAAGCAGAAGGTCACGAGCTTGATGCTGAGGGAGCATCTGATAAAACTTGAAGATGCTGTGATAGAGAAAGAATCTATGAGAAACTACAAAAGTTCCCTAGTGATATCATGTCTTGGCATGGGGGTGTACAGAGCACTAAGAATGAATTCCACTGAGCCTACAGTTGGGTGGAAAGGTGAAAACCCACAGTCAGTTAATCGGTGATTGACTTTAATAGATAAATATTTCATATACCCTGTGTATTAGAATTGAAATACATGATTTGAATGTATGTAATTGTGATTATAAATTGTGCCTCGCGTGAAATTGATGGTAATAGTTCTTATTGTTATTTTGTAAACTGTTACATTTGAATGGTTGTAAGATGACAAGTTTGGCCTCTGGACTAGTTGGAAAATCCTCCAGGTATTTGTCCCAGGGATAGAATTCACAGTTCTAGAGTCAGGGCAGACTCTACGTGACTGCTACAATCCCATTGATACCTCAAAAATACCTTTCTATGTTTTAGAAATTAAGTTATATGAATGGAAGGCACTTCCTTCAAACCAGTCGTCCAAGGTACCACGGGCTCATGATGATGACCTTAACCAAATTTTTTCCAAGAGTCGTGAGTGTATCCTTTGGAGCTTGACAAAGTTCCTTAGGACTAGGCCCATGGAACCCTTCGCTACACCCAAAAGGGAGCTAAGTTATTCGGGACTCCGGGGGTTTGGAGCTCTGGGGTAAATGAACATTGTAATTTCCATGTGAACCGAAGGTGACCTGTCAGACCGATAACTTGACACTTGATCGACAGTTGGCAGTCATTTACTCGTTATCGTAGGATCCCTCCCCTTTTTAAACCCCTATCTACTTATCAGACACGAAGTAATGTGAGTTGTAGATCTAAGGGTATTCAATATCTCCTCTGACCATTGGATATATTCCGTGGTTAGTCTGGTGTTGACCACTTTGGGAGAACAGAGGTGTTATAACACCAAAACCCTTGAATGGCTGAGTGGCGAAGTAATGTGGGTTGTCAATTTAAGGATCCCTCGAGACCCCTCTCGACTGTTTGATCGTGGGGACGTGCGTATCATGTTGAGAGAACATGCGGGTCCACCTGTCGAGCAATGATGATGCCATGTGTGGTAGCCTTGTGGCATAGGAAAGAGATGTTGATGAACTGAGACATGTGCCATGCATCTTGCCAGTGTGTTTTGGGTTGACAGGTGTGCCTCTAGGAGCGGCCTAACATTGAGACCTAGGGACCTTTGAGCTAGAGTCGTGAGCTGTTGATCTTGGGAGTCCATTGAGAACCTCTCCCATCTGTCCAATCAAATAGTGGAAGGATTAGTGTATAAAACTTCGACGAAGTTCTACTCTGGAAGAAAGGGTGTGCTAAACAAGTGGAACCCCCAAACGTTGAACTCGCGAAGTGATGAGAACCGTAGATCCAAGGATGCTTCAGAATCTTCCCTGATCATTGGATCTACATCATGGTCAATCTGACATTGACCACTCTGGGAGAGAAAGAGTGTTAAACGGGCGAAACCCCCAAACATTGAAGTCACAAAGCGACGAGGATCATCAATCTGAGGATGCCTCTCCTGAACATTGGATCTAGACCGTGGTTAGCCCGACTCTAACCACTTCGGGAGAAAAAAGGAAATGACACAGCCAAACCCTTGAACTCCGAAGTCATGAAAAAATGAAGGCCATAGATCTGGGGATCTATGTGGATCGGTCTCAACCGTGGGATAAAATGTATTGGGAGGTTGGTAGTAGGAGTTCGGAATTCGAAGCTCTAGGAGATTTCGAAGGTAGGAAAGGTTGGAGGATCCCAAAGGCTTTCAGTCTAGAATGATGCGAAACACTTATGTCACCTAGGGTGATGTGGACCCATGTTTGGAATTCCATGTGTCACCTTAATTCATGCCTTTACAGACCTTATGTGCCAATTGGAGCATGACACATGTCACCCATTGATGGGGCCATGTGTCGTCTCTACCCAATACCACGTGGTAACACCCTGGTACATGCTCGCTTGGCCTAATAGCTGGTGGAATACCTCGGGGCACTAGGAGTTTAGGACTTCAGGAAACTTGGGAAGCTAGGATGCTGGGGTTAGTCGATCGAAGGCCCAGACCTATCTATTCCTACCTCTATGTTTAACGCACCACCACATGTAAGTGTGGACCCTTCGAGAGTCTAGGTTTCAGAGCTCTAGATGGTTTGGGTGTGGTGTAATGCATGATTCAAAAGGGTTGAAGGCCGGAGAAACATGGCATGACTCCGAGACTTCAGGACTCTAGGAATGTTTCAGACATGGATAGGAAGGACGAAGGGTTGAAGTCCTAGTGATTGCGAAGGCACAGGGAACATCCTCTATAACAACCTCTCCAACGGCCATGTCATCTCTAAGGGATGAAAACCATGGTCAAGTCTGTGCCAGGTGGAATGGTACAAATGGGGTGAACCCATGTGGGCGCCACGTGGCCTTTGACCAATGATGTATGAAGAGATTTTGAAGGTTATAACTTCCGATCCAGAGCTCAGATTTGAGTATGATAGTAGTCATTGGAAAGCTCTTAACATGCAAAAGGTGAAGGAGATCTAGGGAAGAGGATTAGAGACAGTGAAGGAAAGTGAAATTTTGATACCCCATCCCTTAAAAAGGTACTTAAGGGTTTGGGTGTTGATATGAACCCAAAGGTGATTAGTTTGCAATATTTTTTTGATCCTGTCACTCCTCCAAAGGGTCAGTTATAGATCATTTTACTTGAGTGGATTGTTATTAAAGGTATAGTTGAAGTCTTTATAGACTTGAATCCAAATTGAATTAAAGCCTCTTTTAGGTTCCTTATGTGTTATATGGCATGCTTGCATTTAATATTCTATGTACAAAAATTCATGAAAAGAAACATAAGAACATAATAGACATAAGAGATATGACATTTCCCTTGATAACGAAGTTCACCCAATGTGGGCTACATCTCCAGGTATTGCTCCAAAGCTTGACCGCTTTATTCTCCTCTTTGTAATGATGTCTCTCCTTTACAAGTTGTAAGGACAAAGTCCATTTTTGGCAATGGCAACAAGAGATCGTAATGTGATCAAGAATGTTTACAAGCTTCACAAGTTCTCATGCTCATGAGGCATCCATGATGCTGACATGGCCATCATTCCCACATACTCAATATAGAAAATAAGGAAGAATAAGAAATGACCCCCATCATCATGGAGCCATATAATTCCTTAGATCAGCTGCTCAGATCCAAGCATATATGTAGTCCATACACAGATCCCAAAATTACGATATTCCTATCTTCTTCGTTGGCCACTTATCATCCAAGTGCCACAAATTATCTTTCACATGTAGCTAATTTTATTATGTGTAAGAAGAGAAGAAAGGAATAAAATGAAGGGATAATCTGGTCTTGCTGCCTTGCTGCCGCCTCTCCATGCTCCTTAAGATCTGTATCAAGAATACTATGTTGCAACATTCATTGATAAAACAACATAATAAAAAGCACGCTTACATTTCCTTCTTCATAATTTAGCCTGTTGATCAGAGTATCTACTGCCGAAATAGAGGTTGTCATTGGTTCACGTCATCAAATAACATAAATTTGACTGTCAAATCATCTCCATCATACACTATCAACTTTAGGCATCCTATGGACCTCTGCCTTGATCCACATGCAAGACTCTACAATTAATGCACTGTAATTTACATTGAAATCCATGCCTGATACAACTTGGGTGGATTGGAGCGCACTCCTCCTTCACTCTAGAATAACTTGGTTTGAATTGTAAATTCAGGGCGAACTTACCAAGTATAACCCCAATGGCTCATTGGAAAATTGGGTACTAATTAAAGTTTGTTTGTTGGGGAGGTCACAGGGTCAAACCCACGGGCCTCCCCCATTTTGGCACCCGTTACAAAAGATATGGCCTACCCATATATTAACTAACCAACTACTAAGATTAGCCATCCAGATAACTTCAAAATCCACTTGATATGACACCATCACGGAAAGTTTGGATATGAGCCACATTTAATACTTGGACGATATTTCACCCGATCTCGAGGAGATACACTGGGTTGCTTTATTTGGAGTCTACCACCAAGTGTGGGATTTTCCACCATATTTGGTGGACCCCTATTTTAATTTGATTTTTTGGTTATTGGCCCTCATTGGGCATTTTCCCGCTGCCACGTGGTAGCCCATGACTGGTTCACGTGGTGACCATCCATTGGATAAAATTGATATAGTCATCTACCTATGTGTCCCTTCCACGTGTCATCCAGTGAATGGCACCATGTGTCAATATGCGAGAGGACCATGTGGCTGCTCCTGGGTGGTGCCATGTGGTTACTCCTGGGTGGTGCCACGTGGCTGCTCCTGGGTGGTGCAATGTGGCATCACCTAGGGGTGCCACGTGTCACATTTTTACTGGCCCATTTGGTGGCCAAAAATGCCAAATCAACATGCCATGTGGCACATTGTCATTGGGCCATGCTAACATGATGATGTCACTTCCACTGAGTCTGCCACATCCTATACAGATGCCACGTCACCTGCCATTTCGGTATAGATGTCAAGTCACCTGCCATGTGGTTGTATAAATGCCACATGGCTATATGGATTTCCACGTGGCACTTTCTCATTGGTCCACATGTCGACCTGAAAAAGTCGAATTTGAGTGACACGTGGAAGCCTTTGGGAATGCCATGTCATCATGCTCACACCATCATGACACGTGTCGATCTTTGATAGTGCCACGTACCCTGTATGGATGTTGACATCATCTATGCTAATGCTGACATCAACAATATGGATGCTAACTCATCCTTGCTGACTAGGCTAGGTTGACCAAACATTTACCGCGAATATATTTCGATCCGTAACTCTGTTTGATGAATCGTTTACGCCGTTGGAAATATTGTGACACGCTCTTCACAATAATGCCAATTTTTCTAAGCTTTTAGGACTTTTAATTTTTTCCCTTTCTCATTTTTCGAGGCCATTTTGAGCCTCCTAGGACACTTCTGAAACTTCTAAGATGTCCTCTAGATCCTCCTGGATCACGCCTCCCAATTGAAAGGAATTTTGGTCCCAAAAAGTCTTTATATTATAATTTTCATGTCCATTGGACATACAAAAGAAAACCCATACCCAAATTGCCTCACAAGGCCTAAAAACATCAACTTGTCCAAGAAAATAAGTGATGTCAAACAATTATCACCTTTACACAATGCCCTTCTATGGGGTATGAATCACAACATGTGATTTAAAAAGATGGCCACTGTCAACTAACTCAAGGAGTTTCCCCATTCGTTCAGTCATTACACCAAACATGTCCTCTTTGACGAGTTGTCCTTTCTCTGGTAGTTAGTTTCTTCCTGGTGGCGGATTCCCCTGCAACACTGCCTGATTGGTTGTCTTCCTCGGAGGTGTCTACCTTGTCTTCTTGTTCCTCTTTGGACATAGATATGGATGCAAGGCCCAATAGGTGGCCTCATTATGTCCATCTCTACTACAATGGATGCAGTAGCCTTTCTCCTTCAGAGGTGTATTTCCCCTTCTCCTTTCTGTGTGTGGAGAGTGATCTTCTATCCTTGTCTTTTTCCTGGTTTCCATAACCTTCCTGCGCAAAAAATTTATCTTCCAACACTCGAACACTGCTTGTTTATTCAATCCACAAAAGTTCATTGTCTTTGATGCCACAAGCTCTATTGTATATTATTAACATGCTTATAATAAAATCGAATTTTAGAGTTTCGAGATTTCTTATACCTCAGTGAGTTATCTCTAGGGTCAGAATGGAAAGAAGATATGGCCTTAGCTCCTTCATTTTGATGCTCATCTCTCCCTGGATATGTCTCAAATCCTCGATCATGAGAAGTTGTGCTCTCAACCTGCACTAAATCAATTTCATCTCCTGATGCACTGTTGACTTTGTTATTGGGCTAATTGTTAAGTGCGGACACAAATCAATCCCTCTATATTCACTATGAAACTAGAACAAAACAAGACAATACACTACTCTTTCCTTAGATTCGATTATCAAATGAGAAATGGATCTAGAACATACCTTTTAAATATTGAAGATTCGACTTCGCCAATGCAATCCAAGCTTCGTCACGAGGTTTATGAGAAATATCTGCAAATAAGAACAAGCCAATGAAGACAAGAATAATAGAGTGTATTTGATATGAAACTACGTATGTGATCAAGGAATCATACAATATGGACAAATAACATTCATATAGGAAATAAAAGTATATTTGTATTAAAGAACATGGAAGAAAGATACAACTAGATGCCTTGATGTCGTCAGGTTCCTTCCAATAGTTCCTTGCTTCCCACACACTTATTGCTCCAAGGATTCTGAGACCATGGATCTGATAACTACTCACGATCTATCTTGACAAAGAAAATCTCATAGCCAATCCAACCAAGCTAACAATCTCAAGAACTTTCCAACTCAATCAAGCTAATTTTCTCCATGAGATCTCCTCTCCTTTTATAAGCTGAAGAGGATAAGGTGAGGAGGTTAGGATGATCCCACTAAATCATGAAAGCGAGTAAGATCCAAACCATTTGGAGGCCACCTCACCATAGAATATTCTGCTTCTATAAGCATCGAGAAGATGCTCGTTTTTCCCACTTACAGGAATTTCCGTACCCTAGATATAGTGCGACCTATGGAAAGTTCGTAGCCTAGCTATAGTTCAACCTGCGGAAACCAGGATTTTCCTCACCCTGGCTATAGTGCAGCCTGCGAAAACTAGGAATTTCCTCACCCTGGCTATATTTCAGCCCGCGGAAACCAGGAATTTCCTCACCCTGGCTATAGAGAAGTTTGTGGAAATCCCCCAAAATAGGGTTTTTACAGAGGAAAACACAACTTCTTCTCTCAGGAAAAGTTCTTCTCCCTTCTTTCTTTAGGAATTTAGGTGAATGACTCCTTTGAAGGCAACTTATAAGTTTACATCATTAACAGTCATAGGGATGATGAAAATAATGTGTAATAGAGAGCCGCCCAAAGTATGAAGCTATAACAGAGTGATAGCTAAAATACTTTGTTGAGTGTGTGTAGGGAACAAGGAACATGTCGGTCGGAAACCTGCCAACAAACAAGGAAATACAGTACAATAATATATCATCATTGAGGTAGGCATTCCCATACTCAGAATACAAATGACTCAAAGCATAAATTTCGGCATGCAAAGATCCATGTCAAGTAAGACAGGTCATGGCCACCAAACATAGACTGTGGATCCATGCCAATATGACTCAAATCTGAACATAGCCACCAAAAATACACTATGGATCTATGTGTTAAAGACTCAAATTTGAACATAGCCACGAGACATACAATGTGGATCTATGTAAGAATACAAACTGAATATACTCCAATGCAACCTGAATCTGTGAGAAAAGATTCAGGGTCTTCATCTCCACCACTCTATAGTACGAATCTAACCATGTGAATACATGTGATGAAGTCGAACATGGTAGAAACCACTTGATTACCGGTCAATGATGAGAACCACTAACAAGTGTGAGGGAAATCATGATTAATGTCAATGACTTCCAAGGTACTTTGGTACAATCCAACAAATGTGAATTAATGAACTAAGGTCAAACACTCGGCGAAATCTCTCGATCAGGGGTCAATAATGAAAACCCACTGTCGAAAGTGAGGAAACCTTCCATTGAGGCATGCAAGTTCCAAGGTACCAATTAGTTTCTAAGTCTAATTCTTGGATAATGAGTTGAAGTCAACAGGAAAAGACTCTTCACAGGAGGGCCTTAATGTATCCCCCATCAATGACACGAAACAAGTAACAAGATTTGAAGTAGATTAGAGTAACAAATGATTTAGGACTGACTCAGGGATGGTTGACGCAATAGAAGGCTTAGGGACTGCAGAGACGGCCAATGCAATAGAAGGCTTTCTGGGTTGAACTTCTCTTTGAACATATTGACGACATGACAACTGTCTTGGAAAAACTGACTCAACAATAGGGATCACAGACCAATTTGTAATCTTATAAAGGAGTATGATCAAGAGACAAGTGGATTTTCGAACCTAGACACAAAGCGAGTGAAAGGGTGTCATGTTCAAAAGTGATGCTTCCATGGAATACAGGTTTAGATACATTTATTTCCCAATTTCCCCCCCCACCATTTATGGCAAATACCTCTTTATTTTTACACAAGATTGAGGAGGATAACATATTCTTGAAATGTAAACTCATCCTTCAGATGATTCCCTCGGAGTATGTTTAACGAACCCTAAGAAGGAGCGTTTCGGTCCCATATGGGTCTTTCGATGTTTGTTTTATGAGTCCAAAGAAAGAAAACTCATGGGTTTTTCATGTTTAGAGAGTCTGAAAAACACTTAAAAAGAAATCTCTCAGTTCCTTTTTCGTAAAGTAGTCTGATGAGAACAAAAAAGAGATAAGCTATTGCTCAACAGACGTTTTCTTCAAGTACTTTAACGAGCGTGAAAAGAACAAGGTCTCTCAACAATCTTTTCATATTTAGAGAGTTTGAAAAGAGATTAAAGGTGACTCGAGGTGGTTCTTTTTTCATGTAACCTTTACGAGTCTGAAAAAGTGATAAAAGTATACTCGGTTACATTCTCATCTATTTACGAGCATGAGAAAGAACAAAGAATAAGCTCGGTAACTTATTCTCATGTATTTACGAGCATGAAAAAGAACAAAGACTAAGCTCGAGATTGTTTTCATTTTTACACAAGCTTTAAAACAAAACAAAACTATGCTTGGGCCTGGTTTCATTTTTACACAAGCTTGAACCATAGCAAACTATGCTTGTGACTTCCCAACACATAGTTGGTACTTAGCCCCCATCTTAAGAAGCTAGTGGCTCAACTTCAGCATGAAGTCCAGAGGTTGGAAGCATTTCCCCCCAAGCTTCATTTCATCCAACTATAAAGGAGAATGAAAGGAAGCTTCAAATACTAGACGAAGGACTTGACTCAAACAGAGAGGGGGAACAATCTATTTCATTTTTTAATGAGCTTGACACAGGAACAAGAACTATGCTCGAGAATCCAGGATCAATCCCTAGACCTTTGTTTCATTTTTTAACGATCTTGACACATAAACAAGAACTATGCTTGTAACCTTTGTTTCATTTTTTAATGAGCTTGCTATAGAGATTCAAAAACTATCCTCATAACTGGTTTCATTTTTTAACGAGCTTGAAAGCAGAAAACCATGCTCAAGGCTCTTCTTGATCATGGCTTCCAAGAGGACAAAGCTCTGGAAGGACACCATGTCAAGGGACAAAACTCGGTCATGGCCTTCAAGAGATCTTCATTTGATGGAAGAAACACACTCTAGAAGGAACACATGTAGAGGGCCGCGATAGGGGTAAGGAGGTCATGCTCCAATAGCCCTATCAAAGAGATCACCATGTCAACTACTAGATACAAATCATCAAAAGCTGAAGTCATGGGAGACAAGGCCACATAATTGACCTATGGCCGGGGTGATACCATCTGCATATAAGAACCATTTAGGGAGGCAATCCAGTCAGGAGTGATGAATGAAAGTTGATCAATAGTCATAATTCTTCCATCGTGAGGGAAAGATATCACATGAAAAAGAGTGGACACAATAACTTTCATGGCATAGACATAATACCACCCAAGGAGTAAAGAAAAATCCAAGGGGTCTTGGACTACCATGACGTCAATAAAGGCAGTTTTTCCTCCCATAGTTACAGGAAACTGAGGAAGGGTCCCTAAATGTTGACTAGTTCTTATGTTAAAAGCTAATAGATTTTGTGCAACCGGGGCAAGCTGAGGACAACCCAAATCTTGCCAAGAAAAAGAGGACAAAATACTAACATATGCACCTTCATCTATCAACGTATGAAGAACGTCCTGACCAAAAACCTATACTGTAATCTAGAAAGGAATGTGAGAGGGAAGACGAGGTCCAGTTAGCACACCCCAATTAAAAAGGATGGCCTCATTACTTGGAGGAGGTTCCACGGGAGAGGGAGGAATGCCCCTCGGCATGGTAGATTCTGTATCAACAAGAAAAACATGAGCAATATCAGGTTTACTCCTTAGCAAGAGAGTAGGATCAACCGATGAAGAGATCAAATTGACCACATGTTTTTCATTCTCCAAGGGGAGAATGGGGTCGATAGGTGGAAACAGATCAACTTCTTTGGTTTCACTCTGTAACGGGAGAGTGGGATCGATTGAGGAGAAAATCAGATCGACGACTTGGTTTTCACTCTCTCGTGGGAGAGTGGGATTGATCGAGGATGGGATAAGATCAACCACTTTGTCAACTGGTTCAAATAAGGACATGACCATATTGACAACATGATCAACTCGATTGACCAATGAAGGGACCAGATTAATCATTCCATCAACTACAGGTGGGTTGAGAGTAATCTTGCGATAAGCAGCTAAAAGGTGAGGTTGTGAAACAGTCATGTCTTCTAGTAATTTCGAGGCTTCATCCATATGAGGGCAAAGGTGATTTAGATGACTTCCTTTGCATAACATGCACGAGAACTTGACTCTACTTTTATTCTTCCCAACTGTATCGTGACTAGTTGACGGGAGGTCATCAGTATGTCATTCATAGGTTGACAACATAGACTGGCAAGGAGATGTAGACCATGCTTCTATGACCTGGGATAGACCAGGGCAATCCTTAAGAAGATGACTACCCTTACAAAGCCTGCAAGGGTACTTGGGTTTATGGGTTTGGGTGATCTTGGCATCATCAACACTCCCAACATGATTAACAGTAACTGGTTTCTTTCCAACATGTTTAGCAGTGGTTGGAGGTGTAGATCCTTGTTTATTTTTCTTCTTGCTGTTCTTCCCTTTCTTCTTCTTCTTCTTATCCACCAGGTTACTAGCTTTAGAGATTTCACTCGGCGAAGAAGATGAAATGGAAGAAGACCTTGCAAGTGAAGAAGGCGAAGAAGATCTTACTGGTGAAGAAGGTGAAGAATCAACATGAGGTTGATTTTCTTGGGGGGAAGTGCTTACAACTGAAGCACTAGATGCATTCAGGATTACCTGAGTGGAAAACAACCACACCGAAAATCCAATCGTGAGGCCTGGAAAGCTCAAAGTAGCGATGTGAGGAGGACCAATGTTTCCATAAGAAGGAAAAACAAAAGGTTCCCCTGACAAAGGGGTTCCTTCATTGGTCATTCCGGGAACTAACGCCATTAAATAAATATCCAACCTAGAGTATACTAGGGAAAACAAGAAGCACACACTATAAATCTAGGAAGCAAACAAGAAAACAAAACCTTCTCACAATGAACACACTAGTTGGTGATGAAATCCAACGTCGCTGGAACAATGTATGAAGGGGCTGAGATAGAGCGGGTGGAAAAGTTATGTTGAGGACCTACTTAATGGACTTACACCCTGAACCAAGCTCCCACACATAATTGTGGGTATACCCTCCAAGGAGCCCGAGTGAGTTTGGCCAACATTGATTCCAGCTACCGTGAAGACTTTCCCCTCCAGAGTCACCTTGTGTAAAGTCCCTAAAGAGATAAGCCACTAAGCTTACCAACTACTACAGTGATGCATGGGGAAACCGTCGACAGTCCGATCCATGCACAAGGGCAGGGTATCTAGCCTGAAATCAATTTGAAAGGCTTCCACTCATCATTGTGGGTATACCTTCAAGCGACCCCCATAATATGCGCAATCTCTACACCAAGACCAACAAAGTAGGGTGAGTAACTCTGCCAGTATTAATGCGACCTCGTGATTGACACTTATGTGAGAAGGGATTCCCAGGAAAAAATGTAGCAAGTGGATTTCACCGCTCCCTAACTCAAGATTCTATTTTTGTTTTTAGCTTTGGAAAGATATCTTTCACACCTATTCCAAAGCCCTACAACTAATCTAATGTAGGTTTGCTACCAAAAAATATAAAAAATTCTAATCAATTTTTATAAGTGCTTTATTTTTAAGGTTGTTGTTACTCAAAAGGAAAATGGCATGGGCAATATGGTGTTTTGATCGACTCGAAAGTTATGCAAAGAGATGAAGATGAAATCTTTTAATTTCAATGAAAACTATGCTACGAGAATGATAAAACATTTATCATTTCTAGATGCACAATGTCCCAAAAAATACGAAATCCATCAATATCAAAATTCTCAAGAAATGAGCAAAATGGACTGTACAACAATACACGATTCATGGCCCCCCCATTAATACCAAAAAATTCCAAGAATCATTTAATTTCGCTACTTTAAATGCAAATATGCCCTCAATTTAATGTAAAGAAAGAATTGTTTCAAAGATAGCTAAAAGCAATAGCAAATAGATATGAAACAAAGAAACCCAAACAATTTTCTCTTTTAACATGAACTATTAAATAAAAGAAAAATAAATTCTTTCACCATACAATTCCAAAAAAAAAACAATGCTTTGTAACTGAAAGACACTCAAAGCAAGAGATCAAATATTTCAAAAAAAAAACAAGGCAAAGATGGCTAAAAGCAGTTTCAAAGCTATCAAGCAAGCTGTAAACAAATCATAATGAAACCCAAAAATTCACCCCAAAACCAAATCCAAGGTCTGGGTAACGAAAAATCATCAAAAATAAAAATTTTCGCAATTTCTGCAGGCTGTAGATTAACACAGTGCATAAATCCTTGATCTTCGTAGGCTAGATATGGGTAGGGTGTCTATTTTTCATGCTGGTCTAAATAGGTAGGGTGCAGAAATCCCAAGTCGTTGCACTGTCCCTCAAAGAAGGGTGCGAAAATCAAACAAAAATGGAAAAAAATAAAAATTAAGAAGGTTTTCTAGTGAAGTTTAACAGTCAGAGAGTCAAGATGGATCTCCCAGTGACTCAGAAAACATAACCCAAGAAATCAAAGCAAGAAAGCAAGGAAAACTAGGAAAACAATCTGTTCCCGAGTATGGTCGCCAATTTTGTTAACATGCTAATTGTTAAGTGCAAACACAAATCAATGCCCCTAGCTTCACTATGAAACTAGAACAAAACAAGACAATACACTACTCTTTCATTAGATTCGATTATCAAATGAGAAATGGATCTAGAAAATACCTTTTAAATATTGAAGATCTGAATTCGCCAATGCAATCCAAGCTTCATCACAAGGTTTATGAGAAATATCTACAAATAAGAACAAGCCAACGAAGACAAGAATAATAGAATCTATTTGATATGAAACTATGCATGTGATCAAGGAATCATACAATATGGACAAATAACATTCATACAGGAAAGAGAAGTATATCTATATTAAAGAATGTGGAAGAAATATACAACCAGATGCCTTGATGTCATCAGGTTCCTTCCCACAGTTCCTTGATTCCCACACACTTCTTGCTCCAAGGATTTTGAGACCATGGATCTGATAACTAGTCACAATCTATCTTGACAAAGAAAATCTCATAGCCAATCTAACCAAGCTAACAAGCTCAAGAAATTTCCAACTCAATCAAGCTAACTTTCTCCATAAGAGTTCCTCTCCTTTTATAAGTTGAAGAGGATAAGGTGAGGAGGTTAGGATGATCCCACTAAATCATGAAAGCGAGTAAGATCCAAACCATTCGGAGGCCACCTCACCATAGAAGCTTCTCCTTATATAATCATCGAGAAGACACTCGTTTTTACCATGTACAGGAATTTCCACACCCTAGATATAGTGCATCCTGTGGAAACTCTACAGCCTAGCTATAGTGAAACCTACAAAAACCAAGAATTTCCTCACCCTGGTTATAGTGTAGCCTGCGGAAACCAGGAATTTCCTCACCTTGGCTATAGTGCAGCCTACGAAAACCAGGAATTTCCTCACTCTGGCTATAGAGCAGCCTGTGGAAATCCCCCAAAATAGGGTTTTTACAGAGGAAAACATAACTTCTTCTCTCAGGAAAAGTTCTTCTCCCTTCTTTCTTTAGGAATTCGGGCCACTAACCGCTCTGAAGGAAAAACATAGGTTTACATCATTAACAGTCATAGGGATGATGAAAATAATGTGTAACAGACTTTTGGAGTCTCAATAAATGTTCTGGGGTCTTCTTCCTGAATAGTTTTGGAGTTTTCTCCAACATCCTTTGAGACATAACCTATCTTGAAATATCGAGGCCAAACCATTGCCTCGATGGGATCCACAATACCTTGGGCTCCAAGGCCTCCTCCTTCGTATCCAAATTTTCCCATCAACTTTAAGTCGATGCATGAAATATGTTGTTCAATAACTTTGAAAGAGCCATCAACATTAATCAAGAAAGGAACTAAACATGGTTTATTTACCTTCATCCCAAGCTGGGACTCTTGGTCTACTTATGGAGATGTGTCTAGTTGTTCCTGGTGAGAAGGATCAATGGATGATTCTTCTAGGAACCCTCCTTGGTTTTAGGATGCATGGATGTCATCTTCACTTGCTTGAAAAAGTGAGCATGCATTTGCAATGTCATGCTCAAACCCATAACTGGTGAAGTTGCCATGGTCACAAAATGGTCTTATCACTGTCTCATTCGTAGAGCCTTCCCCTGCCTACACCTTCATGGCTTGCAGCTGCTCTTGCAACCTTTGGTTCTCCTCCTTTGCAACATGCAACAATGTCTTCAATATAGCATTCTCTGCTTGAAGGATTTGGTTGAGCTCTTGAAGCTCATCGAACCACAACTGTTTTGGCGATATTTCCATTCTTAGCTTCAACACCTGTAATCGATATCAAGCCTACTCTGATACCACTTGATATAATCTCGTCAGTCCTATGCCACACTTATAGTCCCAAGAAGTAGTTTATCATACCAAGGTCCTTCATCTCGAATTTAGAAGCCAATGTACTCTTGCATTCAATGATAAGACTTTTTGAACCAGTGAGGAATAAGTCATCAACATATAGACCAAAATCAGACACTCATCACCAACAATGTTGTAGTATAGGTTGGGATCAACAACACTCTTGTTGAAGACCAAACTCATCAAGTATCCATAAATATTCGCATACCAAGAATGAGGTACCTGATTTAGTCCATACATGGATTTATTCATCCTATTCACATGATACTCCTTCTCATGTATCATGAATCCATCTGGTTGCTCGATGTAAACTTATTCCTCAATATATCCATTGGGAAAGGATGTATTCACATACATCTGATGTAGTCTACAACCCATGTACGTAGAAAGGAAAATAATCGTACAGATGGAAGTGTATTGGGAAACACAAGAAAATGTCTCTTCATAATCTATTCCCTCCACCTGAGAGAATCATCTAGCCACAAATCTCACTTTGTATTTCTCAACACTTCCATCAGCTACATGTTTGATCTTATAGGTCCACTTGGAAGTGACTACAGACTTCCATTTTTGTCCTGAAACAATTTCCCACACATCATTCTTCTTGATGGACTAATATGCTTCGATCATAGCATCTTTCCAAACCTACTGACATGTTTCTTATCCATGACAAGAAGGCTGAGTATCAATGATGTGGCTCATAGCTGAAACATAGTTCGAAAATATCTGTGGTATCTTTCTCTCTTAGAATGTACCATGAGGAGCTGCATGTCCCTGTACCTCTTGCAGATTCTGTAGAGCCCATGCATGCCTCTTCTGGCTTACTGCAATGTCTCTGGCAACATCAACTAGAGCTACGGGATCAACTAGATCCACTGGATTGGTAACTGTCTCCCTATGAACTGTTGAAGGGGGAGAAAGTATTGTCTCTTCTTTCTTCTTGTTGTCAATCTCCATCTGATATTCTCCGGATCTTTGAAAGGATATATCTTCCTCAAAGGTGACATATTTTCTAACTTTGATTTGTCTCTGACTAGGGAAGTAGATCTGGTATGCCTTCGAAGATTCATTGTACCCCAAAAATGTACCCTTTCTTCCTCCTTCAGAGCCTCATAAAGAAACCTTTTGTCCAAAATCTCTGCTAGCTCTACTTTATTCTCAAATAGTTTGACTCCTTTTGAGTCAAGTGACTCCCTCTGAAGTATGAAGGAAAGACATCTGTCCTGGAGGAAATTGTGACATCATCCTTTTCCTGTGTTGCAATCTTGGAGACATCCCATGCCTTCTCATGTCCTCTACTGCCTCTACAATACTTTACTAAGCAAGGAGAAATATGAGCTCCCATACTAGGGATCATGGCTCTTCAATAATGAAATAAGAAATCTGGCCTCCCATACTAGGATAATAACCAAGAAGGCCTCATGTATGGATAACAACCAAAATGGCCTCTTGTACTAGGATAATAACCAACCAAGAAAATTTGGACTCCCATACCAGGGATAATGGTCCAATTCATGAGGGCTCCCATACCAGGGATAATACCCTTCATTATAAAATGCAAGCTACTATAGAGTAATGATGAAATCACATAAGGAATGTAGTACAAAACTTACCTTAGTCTACAATCACGCTCAATCTTGCTTCTGGTCTTCCTGAGAAATATGAGATAAAGAAGAACTCCTCATCCTTCTTGCTTTCATTCCTTGATTGATTTTGAGTTTTCTTTTGATCAACCTTTTTCTTTCCTTTATTCTACAAAGGAAAATTATTCGCATAGTGACAAGGGCTAGATCATAATGGGAACCTTGCACATCACTAGCTTTGACATCATTTATCTTTCATTTAGCCTTCTCTTCATTGGTTGTTGTTGCTGGTAGAGTTCCTTCTATCAACTTCAATAGGTCACTGTCTTCTAGAGTGATGTGTAATATTGATTTCCAGGAGTTGAAGTTTCTTGATCCATCAAGCCTATCTTCCACCAAATTTATGTTCCTCATGGCTTGCAGATTCTTCAAAAACCCTAACGGTTAGGCTAGAAACCCTAGCATTTTTCAAGAGGAAGTATCTAGGAGGTTTTTTGGACTTATGAATGCCAAAAAAAAACCCTAGAGAGTCAAAATAACCCCAACAAGATGCAAAAGTACCCCAACGACTTGCAAAAAATCTATAAACTGAAATATGTAGAAACCCTAGAAACGAAAATCCAAAGTTCTTCAATTTTCAATATGAAAGTTGTAGGTGATGCATTGGAATAGGCCATACCTTTATGTGATTAATTTAGGCCCAATTCTCAAGGGAACATGCTAAAACTAGCTTGACAAGGAAAAGGGTAAGGTTTTTTTTTTGCAATTGTAGCAAGGAGGTGATGACTATCTTGGAAAGGTGTTGGAGTAGCTTCTTCAATGGCTCTTCAGGAACACTGCTCTAATACCATGTTGAATTTTGTACTTGTGACTCAATCACATGTATTTTCTTTTCAATTTAGCATTTACTTGAACCATAAACAATGCAACAACACAAAATACAATAGCTACAGTAAACCAAGATCACAAGAAGAATAACCATGCACATGACATAAGAAGTTATCCTAGGAAAAACCTTCTCAAACAAGGGAAAAACCCAACAATCCTTTGCTATAGAGTCAAGAGAAGATAAAACTCACACCATAAACCCTATTGTACACAATAGGGTGCTCTATGACCAAGGAGGCTAGCACATAGAAAGAGTGCGCACTAAATTTCATCTCTCCAAGTGAATGCATTGAGTGAATGAGATGAATGATCCACAATGAGGATCATTCACTAATATATACATGACCTAACACAACAAATAGACATGTCTCTTCATTCGAACAATTGGGAAAACTTGTACAACTCAATAATACAATTAGTATTTTACATAATATAAATTTTCTTTACACAGTAGGGTTGAATTGTACCCTTCATAATACAAATTAGGGTTTTACAATAGTCTTACTCTTTGAAAATATAGAAAGGGGTCTCACACACATCCTCTAGTGATCTTCCACTAGGGAAAAGTCTACATGTTCTCAACCACAAGGGATGTCAATCTGAAACATATCAACTCAACTAAATCCATAAGAGTACGAACTGGAGAGCCATCTCAAGTTGACTCAACTAAGTCCATAGGAGTACGACAAGAGACTATCTCAAGTCATCTCAACTCATTCCAGAGGAGAAAAAAAGAAACCAACACAATTCATCTCAACTCATTCCAGAGGAGTATGACTCACCTATCACATAGGTGTTCTCACAGATCATCTCAACTCAGTCAATAGGAGTATGATCTCGAGAATGTCTCACGAAGCTGCAATAATCAATACTAGAGTGCTCTAGATTTAGATGTTTTGTTTTCTTTCATCACTTGTGAATGCAATAGACATGTCTACTAATTGAACAAAAATAAGTCTTTCCTATGAGAAATGGAATGAATGTGTTTTACTATTGAAGTATTGAACTCATACCATGATAGAAAGAACCATCCATATAGCTTAACTGAAAAAAATCATATATATCGATGAAAACCTTTAAGTTAAGTTTATTAAGAATTATTAAGTCGATAGGTGGTTTTATTTATTGGATTTAAGTTATTCAACTTTCTTTCTAACGTGTTACAAGCATATCCACTTATATTTATATCTAATGAATTGAACAAAAAATTGTTGCATGACACCTCTAAGCTTATATATAGAGTTAAATATTGTGATTAGTGGCTTTGATAATTGTTGCAGGATCCCTAGACCCCCAACTGGGAAATTCCACATTAAAATTATGAATTTGATACAATTTACTTAACTGATATGCTTTGCAAATACAAATATTAATGTATAATAAAAAAAAATATACAGATACAGAATGTAGATGAAAAACCCATGAGAATAAACACATTAATATTAATATAACACATAAAATAACACACAGTAGGCACATTTATTTTAGTGAAAATAACACCAAATGCATGCATACCTTCCATGTTGATCCCATCCGTAGACCACACTGCTAATAACTCTCATCAGTGGGTCACCCCTGATCTAGATCTAAATATCCACCTAGGTAAAGGATTTATAACTAGTATAGGGTCTCTATAACAACATATAAACTCATATACATGTTCCAACTCAAACTAATATCCTATAGTCTCTCATCCCCCACATGCATGTCCCATCCTAGGAAGTTCACCCCTTATTTTCTCAACAATTCTTTGGCTTCCTCACTTCCCTTATGGGGCTTCAACAATAGGTAGGATAGGAAGTCTCAGAGCCCTATAACTATAATTTGGCACCTTTGGAAACCAATTCTCAGTATTTCTCTCACCTAGAGAGGATGCTCAAGGGCTTGAAAACCCACTTCTTCAATGTCCTGTGGGCCTAACAACCCACCTCTTCAGTCCCACTCCCCCACTAATCATCGTCTTGGTACATGTACAAGTATGAGTAGCATGAATGTACAACTAAAATTTGTATGGAGGTGGTGAAGTGAGATTGAATAATGATGGAATGAATAGTCAAATCTGTTAGGTTTTCAAAAACAATTGTTAGCATTAGATTTACCATAACATTTTGATATTATTTTAACATTCAATAATCATATACTGAAATACATAAGCAGTAGATAAACGAGAACAAAAAGACACAAATATTTCTCCTGGGAAATCCCCAAACTCGATGAGAAACCCAACCAAATTTTCTTATTGAGAATATTTCTAGTATCCCAATATAGCCATGAACAAGCTCTATTCACAAGAGAAAAACGAACAATGAACAAACCCTAATAACATGTTTTTATCTCTTCTTGTTTTCAAACCCTAGCAAGGGTAGACAACTGAGTAGCACCACACAACCTTAGCGTAACTCTCTAGAGGTAGCGCACAAGAGAAAGCATCAAAAACCACCAAGAATATACTTCCCCAAGTGGGGCACACTCTCCAAGAGAACTAGAAAACCAAAAAGAGTGAAACTGCCACAACTACATCTAATAGCTCCCTAGTGCACACTACAAAAGGAGAATTGTCTAACTGTAAAAGTGAAATGATCCATTCATGTATTTATACTAATATGGACAAATTGAATATATATAATGTGTGAGTGTAGTCTCACATATGTGAGCCCTTGTGGCCTCACTGTTATTGTGTGGTTGATATCTATTTTTTATTTTAAGTTGGTATCAAAGAAAGTATCGAGGAAAAAGAAGGTTTCTTGTTTATTTCTTCTTGTAGCGATTACGAGGAGAGAATCGATTGTTGTCTAGAAGTGGTTTCTCCAACAATCGACTAATTTATTAGCACACCTAGAGTCTGCCTGGGGTCGATCCACTATTTCTAATTGTGGGAAGACAACATGAGAGGCCATGGAATTCCTAGTTTGAATGAGTTGAGAAATGAGAAAAAACTCATTCAAGAAGTGGAGTGATTTGGCAAGGTACAAATTGTTGTGTGCAGTGAGTGGACATGAGGACTAGCTAGAGCAAACCTAGACGCAAAATTTATTATCTAGATGGGTCGCATCTAAACCAATGCACAAATTCCAAACAAGGATAATCCAAGGAAGAGTCATAGTTGTGTTTTATTGCATGAAGGAACGACTGATTTCAAATAAGGAAATTCAAAAGTGACTATGCTTGAAGAGACATTGATAGACAATTTGGATGGTTACTCTCTTGATAACCTTCATTGGATTCTTCTCATTTGATTTTATCCATTTTTTTTTTTTTTTTACTTTTCATTTGAGAAAACTGATGAAGTTGATGGTGAAGATGTTGAATCCCATTATGGTCAGTCACATGTGGATTATGGTGTTTTTAATGAAGAAACTGCCATTAAGGAAATATATGATGATGAGAAGCCTCGAATGGGGTAACACATTGAGTATACTAGACACCTAGAATGGAGTTGGGCCTAGCCTTAAATGTAGCAGGCCAATCCCCCATCCCCTCAACATTAAGGATGGGATCTGGTGCCAACCACCATTCTCATGACAAGGGACCTCTCCCTCACACGAACAGTCTGATGCTGCAAGAATTGAAGATGAGGGAGTTAATGGAGGAAGACGTCTCGTCGCTCCATCTTCTTTTGAACAGGTTGCGTCATGGATTCATCTAGTTCATTTTCTCCCTGCACCAACGCTGCAATTGTGAGATTTGGTGAAATCACCAGACCACCCTCTGCATTTTTTCAATCCGATTTTTCACTCTGACGCTGTGAGAAAGACGGATTCCATGTCATGGCTCTGCCTAGTATACCCTTGCTGCCTGACGTAAGAGGCTGCAAAGGATGGAATAAGCACTTTCGATGGCTTGGACCCATCTTGCACACAGAGAAAATGTGGCCAGAGCGCCTCCCATGGCATATGTGGAGGAGGTCTTCACAGAGGAGCCAATTCAGGTTCCTTCGGAGCATCTCCTCTTCACTCTGCTCGATAACTGGTAGCCACCAAGCCAACTTCTGGAGGAAGACACCCTGGTCACCATTGAGAAGAAAAAAGGGAGCAACACAAGAGCAAATAAATTATATGAGTTCCCCGCCTGCTACATAGAGGAGGAGATACTAAAATATCTAGACTCTCATAAGGCCGCACTCATAGCTCGACACACCTTAGATGACATGGAGAGTGGTGAGGATGAAGGGGAATGCATGGAGTAGCAAAGGGAGGCAGTACCAAGCAAATTCGAGGAGAACAAGCTGAGAGGCACGTCGAGGGAGGGTGGCAAGGTCCTCTCCCCACCTCCCATCTCGTCCATGCATGAATAGTGGCATGTCTCGCCACCTTTCTTCCACCTGGAGCACCCATAACTATTGTTTGATTTACGAGGCCAGATGGAGGACCAAGTCCACCGTGTCCTCCTCATGTGACAACAACTGGATATGATTTATGATGCCTTCTCCAATGCACCAATAGGGAAGATATGCCCAACTTGTGTGCAATAGTTCATAATGCCAGCTAGGGGAGGAGAACAGGATGACGAGGCCGACATGGCCACTGAGTAATTTCTATGGTTATGCTTTTGTTTTGTTTAGTTTTATTCCTTAGGGTTATGATTATGATTCTAGTTGCATACTGTAAAAATTATAGACACAGTTCAGACTATGGAACGCCATCCGTCCTGGTTTCCTACGGGTAGGACATATGGCAAACCGCCCACTTTTGACAAGGATAACATTAGCTGCCAGCTGTTCTGGTTTCCGCTAAATTGACGATACAATTGGAAGCCTCAACATAGATGTATATTTTGTTTCCACTTAATATAGCAGGAAACACCTCTTTTTTATTTAAAAAATTTAAATATATGATGATGAGAACATGTTTTTTGATGAAGAAAATTCTTCAGAAGAAGAATGGCTATCGATTAGGAAGGAGAAAAGTGTTATTGATGATTTTTTGAATGGAAAGGAAACTCTACTGGGAACAATAAGATAAGTGGAATTTAAACAAGAAGATCCAACATGCTTTATTGCTAAAGAATATGATGAAGAAGAAGGCCTCACTGAGGAGGATGAGTTTGTAGATAAAGAACACGTAGTCTTGCACTCAGTCATAGTTCCAGATAATGTTGATGAAGAATTAAAATTTATTAAAAATTCATATTATGATGAATGCACATAAACAATATATTATGATGCAGAGATTAAATTCATTGAAAATTAGATAAGAAAACCATATTATGGTAAAGATTGAGGGTCATTGACGAAGAATAAAATTGCATTACAGATACAGAGATTGAGTCAATTTATGATGAAAACCCAATGGATATTGGAGAAGAAGATATTTAAATCGAAGAATTTTTTATGAAGTGGAGACCAGAAGAAATCCATTTCTTTTATGAACTTATGTTGCATAAAATTGATGATCAAAAGCTCAATAGTGAAGAGAAAACAACAAAGAATGATATGTGGCAGCTATTCACATACAAACAGTTTTTCGAAGAAAAAGTTGAAGAGGACAAGCATGGACAATTTGAAATAATTTTCAGATTGATGACAAACACCCCAACAACAAGATTAAGGATAAGAATCTGAAACATGGAATTTTCAGCAAAAGAGGGATGCTTAAATTGAAAATGCATAGAGGGTTCAGATGGAAAAGGAGGAAGAGAAAAACTCACTCATACAAGGAGTTGAAACAAATTTTAAGGTTATGTTTGAATTTTCCTTTGTAATGTTTTTAAGCCTAGATGAGATTAAGGCCGACATACATGTTAGGTATTGACATTGTATTAGATACATTTCTCGATTAAGGGGGAGTGTTGAAGAATAATGGAGAAATGCCATAGTTAGGAAATTGTTAGAACAAATGTCTATTGTACGCTAGATTAGTGTTTGAGTGGTTTTCATATCCACAAATTCATGAGGTTGTTAGAGGCTATCCTAGTCTATAAATTTGTATGCAATTTATCGAATTCAATATATAGAATGTGTGAGCATAGTCTCACTTCTGTGAGTCTGGGATCAGTGTTATTGTGTGGTTGATCTCTATTTCTGATTTTAAGTAATGTTTGCAATGTTGATAGATTTGATACCTCTTGGCACAAAAAGTTAAGATGGATCTATCCTAGTTTGTTATACAATTAGCTAATTTTTTTTATTCCATATAAAAAATATGGTAGTAACATATGAATTAAATTAAATGATATATGATAACAAAAAAAATTAAGTGGAAAAACTTATCATAATTCACTTGTTAGTACACAAAGATGATATTTATCACTAATTGTTATTTTTGTTGATTAAGGTTGGTTGTCATTGATGTCAACCCTTGAAGAAAGACCCATAGCACAAAGTTTTGGGTAATGGACCCAATAGTGTTTGATGTAAATATGACTCATTATTGTTTTTTCATGGTTGATAAGAAGTAAATAT
>ML787349.1:803439-816100 GCA_009831015.1 Picea engelmannii | reverse complement strand
CAATGATGTAGAATACACATATAAGGAATATGAAAATGAAACAATTGAACCAAACTTTGGACTAAATCACCCTAATAATGGATAAGCCCATATCGACGTATGTTTGGAGTTATTCTAGACCATTTATTATTGCACCTAACTGGGATGGTAAAAGATTTTAATGGAGGGTGATGTGTCATTCTCCACTTATGGGATGGAGGAGGAGGATTGGTGGAGCCAGGTCAGCCAACTAAAAACTGATGATACGTACTGAGAGGATCTAAATGAGTACAGAAAGGCATCAAATCAACGAGAGGCGAGATATATTACCTTTGAGTTGGAAGTAAATGCAAGTACCTCTCTTTGGATAGATGGCATCTTGATTGATGGATCGAAGGACATGTGATTTATTGGCATTATTGATGACTTCTTTTCCTCAGAAGTTGCTAGAGTTGTGAAACCATGAGAACCTATTGTTCTACCATCCCAATAGGGTTGTTCCTCACTGCAAAAGGTTGAGGGTGAAAGGAAGAATAGGGAACCAAAGATCGGTGTTCAGGGAGTGAAGATTAGAGCGCCCTTTGGGTTTTGGTCAGGGGGGGAGAAGCAAAAGGCTGGAGGGGGGAGTTTTTTTTTTCTAAAATTACTCGAACGTAGGAAAAAATAACTCCTTCTCTATAGGTTTGTGAGGGAGGTGGCTATTGCAAAAATCTGGTGGAGGTAGAGTTGAAGGTTTTTTCTCCAGGTAAAGGTGGTGGTGGTGAGAAAGAGGTCTCTTTTGCAGAAGGGAATGCATGCGATGGGGAAGGATTTCTCAAGGTAGTGAGGGAGGGTTTAAAGCGGGGAGACTTAAAGGCATGAAGAGTCAAGCCCAAGAATCCCACCATGATGCTTGGCAAGGATGTCGGGTTGAGGGAGGCCTCAGAGTTGTCCTTACATGCACTCATTAGTTGCTTCAGCTACTAGTCTTTGGCGACAAAGGATATTCTTCGATGGCTGGAAGAGGTCTACAAACCTCTTTTGGGATATACCCCTTTAGTTTATACCCTGGTAAAAGGATGGTTTTATTTTTTCCTAAAGTCTTCGGAAGATGCTATAGTTTTATTGGAAAGGGTCTGGATATACAAAAAAGGAAGTTTAATGTTGAAGCGATGGACACATTTATTCAACCCGGAGAAACACCCTTTTTGTTTTCTCCATATTTGGGTGTTGTTGTTGGGTTTCCCTTTATCTTTTTGGTATTTGAAGGCATTCAAGCCGATAGGAAACTCCATAGGAAAATTTCTATATGTGGATCCACAACACCTCACTGGACTGGATATGCATTTAGGGAAATTATTGGTGGAATTATACTTAAAGCTTGGTATTCCTACAGAGGTGGACATCGAATGGTGTGGTTTTGTACACCAACAAAGACTTGACTATGTTAGGATTCCTCTTAGATGCACAACCTGCAAGGAAATGAGACACCTACACCATGGCTTCCCTGGGATTCAAAAGGTATTGCCTCCCTATAGGTCTGGTTCAGATCTTGTTCTAGAAGAAGTGGTGCAACAAACTTCTTCAAGTGATGCTATAGTTTAAGATGCATAATCACTTCTCTCGGAGGAATTTCCAACCGTCTCCGAACTGGGTAAGTTAAAATACCTTTGTCCCATCTTTTTTTCCACATTATCTATTCTTGATTATATTAGGATTAGGGGTTATGAGTTAGAAACCTCTATCAAAATGTATTTCCCCTCTCTTTTTTTAAATCCACTCATTTCCCCACATCCTGTAGATTTGAATGGGGGTCCCAAGCTGCCCATTTGGGAGGGGTTACATTTAACATCTTAGGTTGCATGTAATAGTTTTGGCCTTTCAGGTGTGACTATAGTCTCAAACGAGGTAGAATTGACAAGGATTAAAGTTAGTAACACACAAAGAGAGAGGAAGGTTGGCTTACTAGATCAAAGTATAAGTTATGTAAACCTAGAGATTCAGACTTTGGGACTAGATAGCATGGTCCGTCTAGGTGATACATCATTCCCCGCGGGAGTGAATTTTTCTTCGTCTGTGTTAAATAATGTTTCTAAAGGTTGTTTTGAGGGCCAACTTACTCCTCGCAGTGGGATGTCCACTATAATTTTGGGGGATTCTGGAGAGCCGAGTGATTTGGATAAGTCTTCAGTTTCGTTTCCTATTCTTTACAAGTCATATGCCTTGCATCGAGGTTTTCCTTATTTAATTTCGAGCCTTGAGACTCAGTCCTGTCAGGAGGTGGAGGGGCTAAACCAAATATATTACTTATCAAGGAAACTATGGTCAATAATCTTAAAGTGAGGGATATTTTTGAAAAGTTACTTTTGTCTTGGCATTTTTGTGGGGTGGATGCCCAAGGTTTATCGTGAGTTTTATTATCTGCTTTGAATCTGATAAAAGTTGGCTTCTCTTCTTTTTTGACTCCTGCATAGATTCTTTTAAATTGTTGGATAAAGGATTTAAACAAAAGTTTAAAATTGGTCGACTGCTATCATTTGTATGGTGATAGATAGGATTTTTGGGAAAATATTAAGAGGGATGGGTTACTCAAAGATCATAATATGATCCTGGGAGGTGACTTAAATTTTACCATTGCAAATAGAGAAGTGTGGGGCTCCCATGTCAATTTAGTGGATGTTGAACCGTTAAAAATTCTCCCTAGCTGGAGAAATGGTAGAAGTGATCAGGATTACATAACTAAGAGATTCAATCGTTTTCTGATTAATGAAGATATTTCCCTGTCAGGTATTAGGTATAGATCTTGGGTGAGTAATAAAAACATTTCATATCATATGCTAGTGATCCTACACCTGGAGTGTGATAAAGAAAATCTTGTTTATCCCTTTATATTCAACTCGGTTTGGTTGGAGGAACGAGACATTTTAAATATTGTGACAACATCTTGGAATATGTTAGTGGAAATAGGACCTTTATCTTTGATGGACTCTCTTGTCAAAAAAATCAAACTTCTTAAATCTTTGGTGATCAACTGGGAAAGAAATAAGGAACGGTTGGAAAAGGAGGAAATGATAGATATATAATATGATTTAGACAGTCTCTATTCAGACTACCCCAAGGGTTTTGAGAAGGAGGAAGACAAAATACTCGTTTTAGAAAAAGAAAAAAGAAAACTAAGTCTTTTAAAACAGGAGGAAGAAACCTCGAGACAAAAAAGTAGGATACATTGGCTGGCTCCGGAAGACAAAAATACAATGTTTTTTCATGCTTATGAAAATTCTAGAAAACAATTACATGCTATATGGGATATCACTAAGGAGGATGGCACTGTGGTCACTAGCCAACATGGGATTCAAGAATAAGCCATTGGTTACTTTCAGAATTTATTTAAGGCTCAAGAAAACCTTACTATCACAAATGAACTCGCAGTTATAAAGTAATATCCTAGGATATTCCCAGAGGAAGAAGCACTAAAATTTGTTGAATTAGTTACCCTTGTTGAATTACTATCAACTCTGAAAGGTTTTACTGTTTCAAAAAGTCCAGGTCCATATGGATGGACTGTAGAATACTTCCTGGCTTTCTTTGATCTCTTGGGAAATGAACTTCTGGAGGTAGTTGAAGAGTCAACATAGAACGGTAGGATTTCAGTACCTTTCAATGAAACTTTTCTATCCCTTATTCCTAAAAGGGATAAGTCAGATACTTTTGAGGGGTTTATACCTATTTCACTCTGTAATTTGGCATATAAGATTATCACAAAAATTATTGTCTCCAGAATTAAAGCTTCAATCTCAGCAGGGATATCTAAGGAACAATTTGGATTTTTGGAGGGGAGACAAATCACTAACGCCATAGGAGTGACACAAGAAGCCTTACATAGTATCAAGATAAAAAATTATAAAGCTTCGGTCCTTAAACTGGATATGATGAAGGATTATGATAGAGTGGATTGGGGTTTTTTAAGGCTAGTTTTATTACAGGTAGGGTTGAGCTTAGAGGTTACAGACAAGATTATGGGGTGTGTTTCTTCTACAAATTATGTTGTTTTGATTAATGGCAGCTCAACCAATATTTTTAACTTCTCAAGAGAACTAAGACAGGGGTTCCCGTTATCCCTACTTCTCTTTTTTCTTGTTGCAGAAGGTTTCAGCAGATCCATTCTGAAGAAGGTTGAGGATAGGAAAATAAAAGGTGTTCTAGTGGAAAAAGGGATAAGAATCACTCATTAACTTTTTGTAGACGATGTTTTATTATTTGGGAATGGAACCTTTACATAATGGGGAAATTTTAACGAAGTATTGGATCCTTTATGTCTGGTGACAAGGATGTCATTCAGTCCACATAAATCATTATTTCTGGAAGAAGGTTGGATAGAAGAGGACCTTATTGTTCTGAAAATTATATTGCCTTTTGAAGTTCAACCTCTGGAGACTAGTTTCAAGTACCTGGGGTTCTTTCTTAAAATGAACAACTATTCTTTAGTAGACTGGAGATGGTTGGAGAAAAATTTTGAAAAAATAATCTCTTATTGGAGTCATAGATGGCTTAGTTTAGGGGGAAGGGTCACTCTAGTTAAGTCTCTTTTAGAAATCATTCTTGTTTATTAGATTTATTTGGTGAATATTCCAAAAGGCATCGTTAATAGAATTAGAATAAATATATTGAGCTTCCTATGGTCCGGAATAAAAAAAGAAAAAGAAAGAAAAAAAGAAAAAAAAAGGAGTGCACCTGATAAACTGGAAAATAATTGTTAAACCAAAGAAGACATGATGATGTGGTATTAAAAACATTTTCTTTCTTGGAAAATCACTGGCACCTAAAATTTTGTGGAGGTCTCTTATGGTTCCGGAAGTGATCTTCAAAAAATACTTAAAAAATAAAACTGTTATAGAATGGCTCAGACAAGGTAGAAAAAATTGGGCTGGGATTTCAAATTGTTGGAGAGCCTTAACTTCATCTTTATCCATCTTATATGATTGGATTGTTTGGAAACCTAGAAATGGTTGGGACATGAAAATAGTAGAAGACCCAATGGTTGGGTCTCAATCCTATTATAAACTCTCAAACAAAGGGGACAATTTTTCTTGCTCAAATAGGGACTTTTGATTTAGAGGGTCCTAGTATTAGAAGATGGAGGAAGGGGGGGTCACTTGGACTACAGGGTGAACTAAAAGATGAATGGGATACTTATGTCAAAGGTTTAGAGGGGTCGGGATTTGAACTAAATGCAAAAAATGATACTTTAATTTGTTCTTGGAATACCAAAGAAGGGAAAGTAAATGTTGAATAAGCATATGAGGTAGAAATGTTGGAGGAGGCGGTGGGAGGTCACTAGTTCTGGTACAAAGATCTATGGACTTAGAATATTCCTTTAAAAATTAATCCGTTATGTTGGTTAATGTTAGAACAAAAAATACTTACTTGGGAAATTTTGATGAAAAGGGGAATAATTGGCCCTAGTAGATGTTCATTCTGTGGTGAAGCTGAGGAAACTCTAAATCATTTGTACTGTGCTTTCACCAACGATATTTGGCACAAAATTTTATAGGAACAAAATCTAAATATTATCTGGGAGAGTGGTCAACTAATTGATTGATTTCAACATTAAGTCAAAAATTTTGAAAGAATTTCTTTGTTATGTTTTTTGAGAGATATCGAAACACAAGAACTTGGTCATCTTTGAGGATCATCAAACTTTACAAATAAAGGTTTGCAATAGAATCTTACAATAATTGGGGAAAAACAATAACAATTTTTCTGTTCAGCATGATAGGATTACTCAACCTCCTCTACTAGACTCAAATATGGAATTAGGATTTTTTTACGGAGCCTCACAATGTGAGGGCACAAAATATCGAGCATGAGCTATACTAAAATGTCCAGATGTGGGTACTTTTAGTCTAATGATGAAATGTGGCACTAGAACAAATACTAGGAGTGAACTCTTGGCTTTATGATGTATTTTATATTTTGTTGTTTACAAAAAGGTCAAAAGCATTCAACTAGTAGGAAATTCAAAGATTATTATTCACTAGTTTCTACATTTAAATAATTTACAGGTGATTTCTTTTCAGCCATGGATGAAAAAGATTGGTGCATTAAGTGGAAAATTCCAACAAATTAAAGCACAAAACATTTATAAAGAATATAACAAGGAAGAAGATCAAAACAATCCTTGTAGATGGAGGAAGAAGGATTATAGTTTGCAACGGATATCGAAAATCAAATTGGGAGATTTGAAAAAATGTCAATCTAGATTTAAATTGATGCAGCAATATAGAAGAACCAGAGCTTAGCCTTTATCATATAAGTTTTGAAATATAAGAGATTTGTATTATTTTGCTAAGTGTTCTTATAAACTCAGTGATGGAAGATAAAATTTATGTGGCCTGTACCTACTACCTCATGATCGAATTGAGTGATGAAAGATGTAATTTTGGTGTTTCTGTAATTTTATCTTATAAGTTTTGACAATGTAATAGGGCAATGACAAAGTGTTGTTTCCAGCAATCTTAATAATTTAAAATATTTTTTATATTTACTAATATAACTAGAAAAATACATCAAATTAATTCTTTAAAAAAATAACTACTAATTAATTATTAAAAAAAAGCTATCAGATTAACTCTAAACAAAAAAATAAAGACTAGCGTGGCGTCGCTTTGGTAGAGGTAGTAGAATCGTATAAAGGCGACGCCATGCTTCTATTTTCAATTAGTGCAGCTTCAATTGAAGAAGAACCCGTTCACCTTATCCTGTAGTACCCCCCCTTCTTGTTTTTGTTTTCCTCCTTGTTTAATGTAGTGTTGGGGTTTTATAAGTCACTTTGACTTTATTGACTTTTAATTAATAGTTTTATTAATTTAAAATATTAATTAATTATTAAATATTTTATTTGTTTTATTTTTTTATTAGGGTTTGACTTAATCCTAAAGATATGGTTAAATTATAAAACCCTAACCTACCCACCTAAGATATAAATAAAATCTTGCTCCTCTCTCATTCACTTACACTCAGTCTCCTTATTCTTCCTAGTCTGAACTTGTTGCGGCTGCCTCATATTGTTTATGGCATGACTTCTCTAAGTGAATTTTCTATTTCAGATTTGAGGTATTGTTTGGCTAGGAGATTTAGTTTAGTTTTATTGAGGAGATACTACAATCCTCTCTCCTTGGATGTAAGTGTATTTTGTGGAATTCTTGCTTGGCTTCTGTGGGTATTCTATCAAGAACAATGGATATTCTTGTTACTTCCACGAACCTCTCTTCAGTTGGTTATGTGAGTCATAGACCCTCTTAGTACCTCTGTTTGTCTCGCGTCCTTTTCTTTTCTTGCTATTATATGTTGTTAAGGGTACCACGATTTATTGTCCCTATCTGTGGGTGCTTTTCCCTCTTATTTTTCCTTTTGTTGGTGTTTTTGTTGCTTGAAGGGTTTCTCTTTTGTTGTCCTATTGGCTGGTACCTTTTTGGTTTGAAAGGATTGTATTACAATGCAATTTTGGATAGTTTGTTGTGAGTGTTTTCTTCAGCTCTGTTTGTGGTCCTCTACTTGGAAAAACAGTCTATCTAACATCATGGTAGAGATCAAATATCTTTCGTTTTGATCCATGGTTATTAAACTAATTTCTGAACATAAAAAATAAGGGACAACATCCATATGTCAGGTACATCTCTTGGCTAAAGGTAAGATTTAATTTTCTACACTTAATCTACATTCAGAAATTTTGTTTATGTTCAGAATTACGTCTACATTTATATTAGTAAGAAAATTAGTTAAAAATTATAATTGTTTTCTATTTTTCCCTAAATCCAACATGGTATCGGAACATAGGGCGTGAAAAGAGATCTTTAGTGACAAACTCTTGAGCCTGCATAGATCCACATCTAAGGGATTGTTTTTGTAGATCAATAGTAAGCTTGTTTTATCCTGTTTACAATATGACTCCTTCGTTAGACTCTAGAACCCAACTTGTTCTAAGGATGAGGCAACCACAGGTCCAAGTCAAATCTGAGAGTATTGAACATTAGATCTGGGTTGATTATAGGAGTTGGTCCAAATCCTTATGGAATTTACCAACATCATTTCCTAGCCCTGTTTTGTGCAATCCAATTTCATATCTAGATAAATTCTTGAGGCAACTTGAGGATGACATTCTATAGAAATAAGGAGACCTAATCCTTCTACAAACTACCTCCAGCACCAACCGAAGACACTCTAGGTCAAAGGAAAATTGCAGACCTACCCTGAAAGAATGAGGAAATTCAGGTACACATCTAAGGCAGGATCTTTGTAGTAAAAAGGACATTGATTTCATAATTGACCTATTGCAGAAAGAAATGTAAGTTTCAGAGGAGGTAATGGTATGTTTGATACACATTTTTTGGGCAGGTTGATCATTGCCTTAAGACCATGTTTTAAATATGGATGATGATTTTTTTTTAAGATTGAAGAAATATTGAAAGCCCCACATCTCACTTGAACTTGAAGTGATATCTCTTTTGTGGAAGAGAAAAATGTCTAGCCTCCATATTTTCAACAAACTCAAAATACTTAGTTTGAAAATAACAAGATAGTTTGAAATTTATAGTGATTGATTGCATGAGAAGTGATTTAAAAAGTGTGTTGATTTATTTCTTGATTAAAGAGTGCAATGTTATCATTTTTCTGAACCTACATAAATAATTGATCAAGTGGTGCAGTTCTCTTCTTTTGTTGAAAACACCTAATGAATTCCTTCAAGAATAAAATTAAGTTAAATTTTAACCTAGATTGATGGTGGGTACCTTACCTAATCCTGTCTTGTTAAGGATCAGTATTTCTGTGTCATCCACATGAAAGATTTAGATCTCCTATTGGTTGATTGAAAAAATAAACTTTTTCGATGAAGGATACTAAGGGCATGTTCTTGGAAAATAGAAGAAGCTATGACCAATGAGTTTTTATTAATATCAGAATATTATGATATTCTAAGATTGGATGATTGAAAAATTGTAATATGATGACCATCCTCTCCTTCCTCGTAGCCTAAATTACACCCAATCAACCGAAATCAACAACTGTCAAAAGTTCTTAAAGTCTTTACATGCTTTGGACCCATTATCTATGGTTGGGGAGAAAGTTAGTCTTATCAATGATAACTTACCTTATAAACATATTATTCTGTTCGCATAAAAGACATTTATCAGTTTTCTTGAAACATAATTTGGATTTATTTTATCATGACAATAT
Source organism: Picea engelmannii (assembly GCA_009831015.1). Taxonomy (NCBI): domain Eukaryota; kingdom Viridiplantae; phylum Streptophyta; class Pinopsida; order Pinales; family Pinaceae; genus Picea; species Picea engelmannii. The sequence goes on along the minus strand of ML787349.1, from coordinate 806,908 downwards.
AGTCACATTTGGGAGATTCCTGCTAGTGTTGATATAATCCTTATTGGTAAGTTGATCTCTTAGTTGAAAAATAAAGGTTCAGAGTATATTTTGGAGCTTAAGCCTATGGTGTTCTATCATCGCATGCTCCTCCATTGACTTGCTGATATTTTTGGCTTAATGTATGAATCTATTGAAAAAGAGAATTATTGTCATCTTTGAATGATGTCGGTATTCATCTTTGTGAGTAATATCTTGAAGTGGAAATTTGGAGTAGAGGTGTGGTTTATTTGCATTTTAATCACTGGATTCAATATAAGTATGTGACTACTAAAGACATGAAGAAGAGATGTGATTATCTTGTTGTTAGAATCTCAATTATATTTTGGTTACATGATCAAGGAAGTTGTGATCTTAGCATATACTTGTTGATATAAAATCAACAATATCATGGACTATTATCCCCGATATGAGAGTCCAACATGTACCCTTTTGAGTCATTTTTAGGCTGGGTTGTTTCTTGGTCAAGGAGTCCAACAAATTATCTTGGTAGTTGGGGTATTTCTCCATCGTTTTAGGAACCCTACAAATATCCCTTTTTTAATCAAGAGTCCTCATATTGTAATTGAGCCATTATCCGTAGGACATGATCTAAATAAGTTTGAATCATCTTTTCATATTAAACTTGGTATCGACACCAAGTACATCTTGAAGAGATACGACACCAGATCAGAGTCAAAGGATCTTGTAGGTTTAGAGGGAGCCAGTTTGCACATGTAGGGAGGAAGACATATTATGAGACTAAGAGGGAGTAGTCCCAGTATGTGAGCTAGGCCATGACATGCAACAAATGGTAGTTTTGAAAAATTCAAAGCTAGAAGGAATTGACTATGACGAGATATCTACTCTTGTTACTAGGTATACTTCCATTAGGACCATTATATATCTTGTTGCAGTTTTTGGTTGGAAACTTCGCCAGATGAATGTTAAGACTTCTTTTCTTAACGGTGAAGTTGAGAAAGAGGTTTGTATCGAGCATATTGGGGGTTTTGTGCTCCATGGGAAAGAATCCCATGTCTACAAGCTAAATAAAGTCATTTATGGATTGAAACAAGCTCCAAGATCTTCGTATGTAAGTATTGACAGTTTTCTTTAGAGTCTTGGATTCACCAAGAGTATAGAAGATCCCAATATTTATATAAATATTGTACATAATAATCCCTTTATATTAGTATTATATGTGAATGATATATTCCTTATAGAAGAGGAAAATTTGATAGCTCAGACTAAGAGGGAGTTTTTAGTAGAATTTGAAATGGAGGACTTGGATCTTATGCATTACTTTCTTGGTTTAGAGGTGTGGCAGAAATATGGTGAGATATTTCTTTCAAAAACAAGTATGAAATTGATGTTCTTCACAAATTTGGTATGTTGAACTATAAGTCCATCACCACACCTATGATTTCTATTTAAAAGTTATCATTATTTTCTATTTTTCCCTAAATCTAATGTAAATTGTTTGATCCATCTACTCACAAAGTGTTTGCAAGTAGAGATGTAATTTTCCATTAGCAGACAAAAGGAAATAATGAAGAGAACAGTCATGAAGGATGGCATGCACTTCTTAAATATGAAGAGGTCAAAGAAGATAAGAACCAATAGGAAAAGGCAACTAGTGACATGAATACATCCAAAAATGAAGAAGAATATTCACAAAGCGGAGAAGAAGTCACCAGCCAGTTCAGAAGATCTTCACGACAGATTCGTCCACCTGAAAAATATAAAGATTATGCCTTGATGAGTAATATTTCAAATGTCATAGAACCCATGATTTTTAAAGAAGCTAATGAACATGAAAAGTGGAGAAAATCAATGGAGGAAGAATATGACTCTATAATGAAAAATAAAACTTGGCAATTGACTGAATTTCCTAAAGATAAAAAACCCATAGTATGTAAATGGATATACAAACCTAAATTTAAAGCAGATGGTAGTACATATAAATATAAATCTAGATTGGTGGAAAAAGGGTATTCAAAGAAGGATGGAATTGATTATGCAAAAACATTTGCACCAATAGCTAAATTTAACATTATAAGAATGTTAATTGCACTAGCTACAAATTACGATTGGAAGCTTCACCAATTAGATGTAATTTTTTTTTTCTAAATGGTAAGTTAAAGTGGGAGGTCTACCTTACTCAACCAGAGGGGTTTGTGAAAAATAGTCAGGAATATTTAGTGTGTAAATTAAAGAAAGCATTGTATGGACTGAAACATGCACCTAGGTCATGGTATTAGAAGATAGATTCCTTCTTTCTTCAGGAGGGTTTTATGAGGAGCAAAATTGATCCAAATCTATATACCAAGTTTGATGAAAAGGGACATGTTGTATTGATTTCCTTATATGTTGATGATCTAATTATTACAAGAAATTCAGAAAAATTGATTAGTGGAATTAAGAAGCCACTACTACATATTGTAAAAATTTCGACGTTTTATTTGCGGCGTTATGGACAAAATTGTCCATATTGTCGCAAAATAGAGGAAATTTATAAAAAAATAAAATCATGTTGCTCGATAACGTCGATCTTGCCACGTTGACGTCTCTCTTGCCACGTTAACGTTGCTCTTTCCACGTTAACATCGCTCTTGCCACGTTTTCCACTGGAACGTCTCTCTTGCCACGTTTTCCACTGGAACATCTCTCTTGCCACGTTTTTGAAGATGTATGTCGCAATTGCCACGTTAACGTTGGTCTTGCCACGTTAACGTCGGTCTTGCCACGTTAACGTCGGTCTTGCCACGTTAACGTCTCTCTTGCCACGTTTTCCACTGGAACGAATCTCTTTCCACGTTTGTGAAGATGTATGTCGCAATTGCGACGTTTTGGAAACTAGGTTTTCCCCTCCAACAGTCACCTTAGTATGTTCACCAAGTCAAAATACCAATGGTCACTTAGGACTTTTTTACGTCGGAATTGCGACGTTACAAAATCTATAAATATGTTGCATTTGACGGATGTTGCGACAAGTTTGCTATAATAACGACGCTTCAAAAAGGGTTTGCGGGTCTTCTCGACGAACAAAAAATAGATATTTGTTTCAGTATAAGTCTGTGGGGAAGAATGTTAGAAAACATTAGAGTTGAATGGGTTCAGTGTCATTCAACATGCCATCTTAAAAATATTACTTCTTGATCTTGTTTGCATCATAACTTTTCACCATAATATTGATCATTTCTCATTTAAATATTTCACAAAGCATGCTCTTCTCTAGTCTCTCCAATTCTTCCAATCATTTTAAAAAATATTTTGTTGTCTATATCCTCTATGTTACTTCTATTTAGAAGGATAACACCTAGTTTTCTATCGACATTATTTCTTATTTGTCAACGGTTTTTACATTTATCATTTCTTCCATGTTGTCCTATATTCCGAGAGAATAACATCAAGTCAATTATTGTAGTCTAATCTCTTCAAGTCACATATT
>ML787349.1:744040-757809 GCA_009831015.1 Picea engelmannii | reverse complement strand
ACCACATCATAGAGATGAAGACATAAAAGATGAATCATTCTTCTTCATATCAACACTCTGAGGTATGGTTCCTACAGATAGTGACATTTGGTTAATTGATAGTGGTTCTTCTAGACACATGACTAGATACAGAGAACATCTTATAGACCTTGTTGAGAAAGAGTCTCGTATACATGTTGTACTTGGTGATAATTCCAGATATACTGTGAAAGGAGTTGGAACTTCTACCTTCCAACTAAGATTCTGACATACCACTTCAATTAAGCGAGGTACTATATGTACCTGGGATTAAGAGGAACCTTGTCTCTATTTCTAACTTAGAGGATTAAGTCTATAAGGTTACCTTCTCTGAAGGAAAATTTATTTCATGGCAAAATAAATCACACAAGGATTGTTCCTAGGTGATTGGTGTTCGAGAAAACAATTTGAACCGATTGATTGTTCGACCACTCCAGTCCCTGTTACAAGATACTATCATCTTGAGTGAGCTATGACATATGAGACTTGCTCATTTACATTACAGATCCCTTTCCTCTCTGGGGAATATCGTAACAAGCCTTCCAGAGATACATGTTCAGCATAATGGAATTTGTAGAGGTTGTGCTCTTGGCAAGAATATCAAGGGGTCCTTCTTAAGAAGTGAAAATAGATCCAAGTGGATCTTGAACTTGATACATATAGATGTTTGTGGAACCATGACTGTTTCTTCCCTAAATGGATATTTTAAATATGTTCTCTTAATCAAGGATCACTCTTGGAAGATGTGGATTTACTTCTTGAAAACCTAGGATGGAGTCCTTGCGAGATTTCAAGAGTTTAAATATTAGGTTGAGAACCCGATCGGGAGGAGGATCAAGTTGTTGAGATCAAATAATGGAGAAGAGTACACCTCCATGGATTTCAGTGAAGGCCTAATGGTTAAGAACATGTGTTTCCTCTTAAGAGGTCACAGGTGCAAATCCAGAGGGGGGTAGGGAATGTATACCTTCGTAGACTTTACTAGTCAAATCGCTGGGTGGAGGGGGGTCCCTTGTCCCATAAACAAGGGGGTCTCATACACCAATTTGGTGTGTTGTCTTGGCCGTAACCTTCAAAATAGATTATTATTATTATTATTATTATTATTGAGGAAGGGATCAAGAGGGAGTACATCATTCCTTATAACCCTTAGCATAATGGGGTTGCAGAGAGGAATAACATAACCATTATTGAGGAAACCAAAGTGATGATACATGATCAGAATCTACCTGTGATTATTTGGGAAAATCCATCCATGAAGGAAGTATATGTTCAGAATAGGAGTCCTCGTCAGATTCTGAAGAACACGACTCTCGAAGAATCTTTCACCAGAGTGAAGCTTGAGGTTGGACACTTTAATATTTTTGGGTGTCCAGTATACTTTCATGTACCCAAGGAAAAGAGGACCAAGCTAGGCCCTTCATGAAGAAAGGGTACATTCGTGGGGTGAAATGAATCTATGAAGGCATATTAGATATACATCCATGGTCAGAGACAGGTTGAGGTTATTAGAGATGTCACGTTTGAGGAAGATATATCCTTTCGAAGATCCAAAGAATCTCAGATGGATACTGACAATGAGAAGAATGAAGAGATACAATATTCTCCCCTTCAGTAGTTCATAAAGAGACAGTTATTGATCCAATTGATCTCGTAGCTCTAGTTGTTGTTCCAGGAGACATTACAGTAGACCATAAGATGCTTGCTTGGGATCTAGAGACTCTGCAGGAGGTAGAGGGACATGCAGCTCCTCATGGCACATTCTGAGAAAGAAAGATACCATATATATTTTGGATCTATATTTTAGCTATGAGCCACATCATTGATATTGAGCCTTATTTTCATGGAGAAGAAATAGGTTAGTAGGTTTGGCAACATGAAATGACCAAGGAGTATTAGTCCATCATGAAGAATGATGTGTGGGATATTTTTACGATACCAAAAGGTAAGTCTGTAGTGAATTCCAAGTGGATATATAAGATCAAACATGGAGCCGATGGAAGTGTTGATAAGTAGAAAGCGAGATTTGTGGCTAGAGGATTCTATCAAGTGAAGGGAATAGATTATGAGGAGACATTTTCTCCTCTTTCTCGATACAATTCCATCCATATGATTATTTCCCTAGCTGCATCCATGGGTTGGAATCTACATCAGATGGATGTAAAGACTGTTAGAATATAATGTATGTGCTCATTTTACCATTAATAATATCACTATTTTTACCCAACCATAGGCCGAATCCACCCTACGAGAACCTTAACCTTGACAGAGAATCACTCTGGAAGCAAAACCTAGGCTAGATAGCCATACAAAGGGTAGTGCTCCTTTCCCCAAGGATAGCGCACCAACAAGAGATGATCAGATAGTCAAATCCCTAATTAAGAGATAGTCCAAGCCAAACGTGATCTGCTAGTTGCAGTAGCTGCAATGGTAGCTCTACTCCAAACCTGCGCACAAAACTGGGCACTATAGTGCGAACAAGTGTTGCTCTGCAATTCTGAGACTGCTTGCCAGAATGAAGACTGGCCTCCTGTATTTATAGTAATTTTGGCTAATTTCATGGGCCGAATTCTCATTATGGGTATCTGTCTGTTCAATATATATTATTTCTTCTGGCCGAATTCTTCTCTTGGAGGCTAATAACCTAATACAAGTTATCTGCTTGAGTCAAAATGTCTTCTAGGTTTATTATCCAACTCATTAGGGTTTCTTCTTGCTTCTCGGAGTATTCTATTCTCATTAGGTTTACACATGGAGGTAAATACCTCCCATAGCTACCATAATATCAACACTCCCTCCTATATAGGGAGGTATTACATGTAATGGTCTTGAACACAAAACATACCATTCACCTGGTAGCATCAAGTTACATAGTTGTATAGACTATCTCATGACTAGACTATGAGCACCATCATCATCATCAGTGTCATCAACTGCTTTATCTCTCGGAACCATAATCTATCTGAGTAATCAGACATGATTCTCACTCCACAGAGTGACACAAGAACCATTCTTCTAATCTAGAAGAATAAATGTTCTGAACCATTTTCTGTATGGGAAATATCTGTTCATTGATCATCCATCTAGATGATAATCACTTTCAACACTGTTGATAGTCTTCAAGTCAATTGGAACAATATCATTCAATAGAACAAAACTGTGTCTATCCATAGTAGTACATAACTACAATCTAGTGGTACACTACCACACCAAGTATCACACATATAATTGATCAAAAAGTGGAACACATCCGCCATATTAGTATACATCTATTGTTTAGAAACATACGGCCTTCATAACAATCATTTGATATCAACCTGCATAGAAACAATGTTATGATATAAAATGAATCATCTGGGCCATTATTCCAATAACATCTATGAGATCTTGAAAGAGTATCTTCCCTCAAAAAGGTAAGACATCAATGATGAGCTATTTGGACTATTATTCTCAAGCAAGGAAGAATAATTTTCCTGATTTATGAGCCTGGACCATTCCCCACCCTAGGCCATTACTCCGACACTAAACAAACTGTAACCCGGAGAGAATGATTTTCCCTAAGGAATGTATGTCCTTGATTGATGAACCTGGACCATTCTTCCGGCACTAAACAAAGTGAAACTTGGAGAGAATGAATCCATTGTAAGGAATGACTGTCTTGACCATTTCCAAAGGAAATGATTGTCCTGCACCAACCTCCAAAACATACCATTCCCCGTGTTAACGACAATGGGAAATCATTGTCCAGCAAGATGGACCAGTCTTCTTGAGTAACTCTCAAGAAGAGAGACTTCCGTAGACCACTTCCCATGTTAACCACAATGGGAAGTTATTGTCTATGGTACATCAACAATCTAGACCATTTTTCGAACTAGAAAATGTCTGTCCGTCAGAAATCTCAATCCACTTTCCGAACTGGAAAGAAACTGCTCATCCTTGACCATTTTTTGAACTAGAAAATGACTGTCCATCAATCAATAACATATCAGTGCTCTCTCCCAACGTGGGAGTCATCTCTCTTCCTTTTTCAATAAATAAGTCTTCTCCACGAGCTCCATCTTGAGTACGCAAACTCTTTCCTCTTGGTCAAAAGCTTTACCAGAATGTTTGCTTATCTGCTCATATGTGGAGATATGTATTGGAGAACTACTTTCTCCTTTCTAGAATTCATCACAGATAATGTAATTCTTGATTTCAAATGTACTTCGGTCTGGAACACTAGTTTTCTCTGAAGGCTTCATGTAGCTCTGATCAATAAAGTATATCATTGTTGGAAAAATGGAACATATCCACGTGGCACTTATTCTATCATCATGAGATATGATCTTCTGAGTAATAATCTTAATACAATATCTCTGTTATAGAAAATCTTCACCATGCTTTTGCTGTGCACTGGAGGTTCTCCACCAAGTTATCTTCTTCCATCTACATACAAGGGTCTCTTTCTGGTATGCTTCAAATTCTTGAGGTTGTTCTTCATACGCTCTTTGTTCAATTTCTCTAGAGAACAGTCTTTGCATTCATATGATGTAGAATTCCAACCCATGGATATTTCGAATGGTATAAAGACTCATGTAGAGGTATGTTTGGTTTATTAGAACAAGTAATCATCATAGTATTCTCCCTCCATATAGGAGAACCTCTAGTTCTGGAACTTGCAATGCTTGCATATATACATTGTTCTTCATCACAACTTTCAGTTCCTCTGCTTGATTTCTTTTAGTGAGTTCATATCAGGCTAGTAATCTTGTGATTCTCGATACAATGACTGTTTTTTTTGGCTTTTCTTCTTGGAATCTTCATGTTCTTCCTCATGTTTTTATTTATCTCTCTTGGGTCCATGGAGTTTCTTATAGATTCCATTCCCTAAATATTCCACTTCCTCCTTTCATCATAGGATCACGGATGTGGATGGACAACCAGGGATACTTTAAGGCTTGTCTTTGAAGAAGACTTCTTCTAAGTTTGAATTGAACATGTACTGCCTTTCATGGATGCTACCATGGATATATACTTCATCATCTTCAATGGATCATAGGATTATCTCCCTCCTAATCCTTGCTTCATGTATGAATGCATGCTCTTCCCTTTGGTGATATATAATCGGATCCCTCCAACTAGGAGAGTCCACACTTCCGTCTACATACTTATTCCCTTCTGCAGAGTGTTATAAGTCTTTCTCCAATTTCCTCTTGATTGCTGACTTCTTTCTGTCTTTGCTTCTTCTAACTAGTCTCTTCAGGATTGATTCTGATTTCGTCTTATCTTGTAATAGCTTCCACATGATTTGTTTGATGTATTCCATCCTTTCATGTGTATTATCTGACTTGTATAATGATAGCAATCCTTGTCTTGTTGTTCTTCCATAAGTATAGTTCTTCTTGGAATATATTATCTTCTAAGAGATATATGTACAAGATATGCAAACAAGATATGTACAAGAAGTATTGTTACCTTGTCTTTAGAAGAAGAAGTCTGTCTTATCCTTCTTGGTCTTCTTAGTAGGTTCCTTTTCTTTAGCAACTGATGCTTCGTGCATTCCCTTCCTTTGCGTTATCTCGGGACAATGATTCTTGTAGTGTCCATACTTTTGACAATTGAAGCATTGTATTTCTGAAATATCTTTCTCTTGATTTGGCTTCCTTCTTGAACCAAACTTCCTTTTGTTCCAGAAATTATTTAATATTGTTGTGAAGGCTTGATCATCGTACTTCTTTTGAGGTTTCTCTTTTGCATTGATCCTTGATTCTTCTTGAGCACAACAAGTCCAAAGTTCTTCAAATGTAGGACACTCCTTCCGTGTGTTCATGCTTGTGGAAAATGCATCCAATGTCTTGGGAAAACCATTGAGTACTATGTTTACCAATTCCTTCTCTGAAATGATCTCTTCAATAGCTTGTAGTTGATCTCTTAACTGAGATATTTTCACAAAGTATGATGTTATGCTATCATCATCATTCATCTTCATGTCACAGAGCTCATTCTTCAGACTCATTACTTGTCCAGTGTTTCTGACTGAGAAGAGGTTTGTTAGGGCATCGTACATCTTCTTAAATGAGCCAATATGGGATATGTAGGGTATCAAGTGGTATTTTGTAGAGTCCACTATGATACTCATGGAATTTATATCACCATATTTGAACTTCTCCATAACTGCAATGTTCTGTGGTTCCTTCTCTTTTCCTTCTTCAAACTCTGGTTCCATGATCTATCCTTTCACGATATCCAACACTTTATTCTTTTCAAGGATGAGGTCAATCCTTGTCTTCCACGCTCTGAAGTTAGAAGCTCCATCTAACTTGTTTTCTGACTTCATAGATTAAGTCATGTATGCTTTTACTTGGTCAACCCTAGATTTGACCAAAGACTCAAACTTGACGTCATGGCTTGCTGAGAGTACCAAGAGATGTGCTAGGCTAGGGCACACTGGTCTATCTAGAAATTAGGTCAATCCCTTCACTTAAGGTTCCTCAACGAGAGGGTTAGGGTTTCCGCAACTACACCTGCTAGTAACCCTAGAGATAGTGCTTTGGTGACTGCTCCTACTAGAAACCCTAGAGATAGGTCTTCAACGAGCTTAATATCCTTATGTGTATTCTCCCTTCTAGTGGTTAGAATGAATGATAGAGTTGTGGGACCATAACCTATTAGAATATAATGGATGTGCTCATTTTACCATTGACAATATCGTTATTGTCACCTAACCAGAGGTTGAAGCCACCCTCTGAGCACCTTAACCTTGACAAAGAATCACTTTGGAAGCAAACCCTAGGCTAGATATCCAAACAAAGGGTAGCTCTCCTTTCCCAACGGATAGCGCACCAACAAGAGATGATCAGATAGTCCAAACCCTAACCAAGAGATAGTCCAAGCCAAACATGATCTGCTATTTATAGTAGCTGCAATGGAAGCTCTCCTCCAAACCTACGCACAAAACTAGGCACTACAGTGTGCACAAGTGTTTCTCTGCAATTATGAGACTGCCTGCCAGATTGAAGACTAGCCTCCTGTATTTATAGTAATTCTGGCTAACTGCATGGGTCAACTTCTCATTCTGTGTATCTGTCTATTCAATATATATTATTTCTTCTAGTTGAATTCTTCTCTTGGAGGCTAATAACCTAATACAAGTTATCTTCTGAAGTCGACATGCCTTATAGCGTTATTAACCAACTCATTAGGGTTTCTTCTTGCTTCTTGAAGTATTCTATTCTCGTCAGGTTTACACGTGGAGGTAAATACCTCCCACAACTAACATAATATCAACACAGACAACCTTTCTCAATGGATATATTGAGGAAGAAGTTTACATTGAGCAGCCAGATGGATTCATGATACATGACCAACAGTCTCATGTGTGTAGGTTGAATAAAGCCATGTATGAACTAAAGTAGGCACCTCATAGTTGGTATGAGAAGATTGATGGATACTTGATGATTTTTGGCTTCAACAAGAGTGTTGCAAATCTCAACCTATACTGCCATATTGTTGGTAACGAGTGCCTGATTTTGGTCCTATATGTTGATGACTTATTCCTCACCGGTTAAAAAATTCTTATTGTTGAATGGAGGCATGCATTGAATTATGAATTTGAGATGAAGGACCTTGGTATGATTTACTACCTCTTAGGACTAGAACTATGGCAAAGGTCTGGTTATATTTTCCCAAGTCAATGAAAATATATAGTTGAGATATTGAATAAATTTGAGATAACAGACTGGAAATTCATGCCTGCACTGATGGTGATGAATCTAAAGAAAATGAATGAGGATTCTTCTAATTTAGGAAATATTGATCCACATATTTACAGACAATTGATTAGATCATTGATGCATCTAGTCAACACAAGACCTCATATATGCTATGTAGTGAGTGTACTGATCCAATTTATGAGTCGGTCGAGACAGACACATTGGATAACAGAGAAACATGTGTTGATATCTCTACGACACATAGTTGGTTATGGCCTAAGATATGCCTTGGGTGTAGACATGATACTGAAGGGATATGCCGATGCAAATTGGGCAGGGAGTGCAGTGGACTAGAAGAGAACATCTGGTTTTTGTTTTACTTTTGGGTCTTCCATGCTTTCTTGGTGCAGCATGAAACATACTTATGTGGCTTTGAGTACCACAGAAGCATAGTACATTGCATTATATGTGGCATTCTGTGAAGCAGTGTGGCTTCGCAAGCTCCTTGTAGACTTATTTGGTCATGAGATGGATTCCACTGTTATCCATTGCGATAATCAGAGTTGTGTGAATCTCTCCTAGAATCCTCTGTTTCATGATAAATCAAAACACATTGAGATCAAATACCATTACATCATAGATATGGTGTAGAGGAAACTAGTACATGTGAAATACCTTTCTACACACCAACACGTTTCATATGTCTTCACCAAACCGCTTTCCATGATGAATTTCAATTACTTCCATGAGAGACTTAGCCTGGTGGAGAATGCCTCCCTCGTTGAGAGGGATTGTTGTTGATTTCAACTTCATGAGACATTCTCCAGGTCATTCTCCTCTAGACTGAGTTGAGACGATCTATGAGAGATCCCATGAGATGGGTGTGTCATACTCCTCTAGATTGAGTTGAGATGAGGTGTGGTCTCCTGTCATGCTCCTCTGGACTGAGTTGAGACAACTTGAGATGGTATCTTGTCAGACTCCTATGGACTTTGTTCAGTCGACTTGAGATGGTTCTCCAGATGGTAGTCCTAGGGACTTAGTTGAGTTAATTTGTTGAGAATGACATCCCTGTGGGTGAGCATAGGTGGACGTGTTGTTAGTGGTTGAGCACTTGAGGATGTGCAGATCCCTTGCTATTGTCTGAGAGTAAGATTTGTGGCAACCCTAATTTGTATTGTGAAAGGGTACAAGTCGGCCCCACCATGTAAAAGATAATTAATATTGTGTAAATATTAACTATATTTTTGATTTGTACAGGTCGACCTTATTGTGCCAAGAGACACACCTATTGGTGTGTTAGGTTTTGTATATATAAGTAGTATATCCCCATTTTGGATCACTCACAAACACTTTATTATAACCTTCTCTCAACCTAAGTGTATGTATGAAGTGCACACTTCTCTTAGGCACAAGTTTCTAGGTCAAAGAAGCACCCTCTTGTGTTCTCTAGGGTTTATGGTGTGGTTGATCTTCTCTTGACTCTATAGCAAAGGATTGCTTGGTTTTTCCCTTGATTGAGAACGATTTTCCTAGGATAAAATCTTGTGTTCTAGTGCATGGTTATTCTTCTTGTGATCTTGGTTAATACAACTATTGTATATGGTATTGCTGCAATATTTATGGTTCATGATAAATTGAAATAAAATACATGTGCTTGGGCTATGCATTAAAATTCAACACCTTGTGCCAAGAATATTTCATCTTGTTTTTTCCAAACTTCCAAACCAAGGAAGTAATTCATTAACCACATATATTTCATTTCAAATTCCAATATGAGATCCCTCTTACACCAAGCTATTTTACCTTCATATCTAGTTACGAAAAGGTCATCCACATACAGAACTAATATAATAGGATGGTTCCTGTTAACTTTAGAATACAAATTATCATCAACTTGAATTTTAGGAAAACCTAATCCTTTCAGAAATCCATCAATTATTTCATACCATACTATAGGAGCTTGTTTAATATCATGCATTGATTTTATTAACTTACACACATGAGAATCCATGCTATGAAATACAAACCCTTCAAGTTGTTCCACAAGGAGTTTATGTTCTACTTTTCCATTCTGAAAAGTTGTTTTTATATCCATTCGATGCAATTTCCAACCATGTATAGGAAGAAATGATTGTTCGAATGGAAGTATACCTAGCTATAGGTGAAAATGTCTCATCGTATTCTATACCTTCCTTTTGTGAGAAACCTATGGAAACAAACCTGGCTTTATACTTTTCAACACTACCATTGGTTGCATGATTTATCTTGTATATCCTCTTTGAGGAAACAATTGATTTATATTTTGGTCTAGCTACTATTTCCCAAACACTGTTCTTCATGGTAGACCTTTATTCTTATAACATAGAATATTTCCAAACCTCTAACTTTCCATCTTCTTAAAAAAAACTAGGTTTAGAATCATTAATGTTAATTACCAAAGCAACATAACAACCAAACTTGTGAGGCCTTTTACTTTCTCTAAAGGTTCGTTTCGAGGGTACAATATTTTCCGCTTCTTGCACAGTTTTTTGAACCAAGTTGGTTTTCGCTTTACAGGAGATTCTTCAAGACATCATTCTAATGTCTTAACAGGTCCCATATGTATGTCTATTGAAATTTCATGAGATTCATCCCTTTAACTATCTGAATTTGAATTCTCAGTTGAAGGATAAGTTGGTTCTTAGTTTTGGTCTGAAGTTCTCTATACTTTTTGAAGGCTCCTTCCTCATCGAAGATAACATCTCTTCTTACTTATATTTTCCTTTGTCCTGGAATGTAAATTTTGTAGGTTTTATAGATTTCAGTGTACCCTCCAAAGATCCCTTTCTTTCTTGAGGGTTCCATTTTCATTCTCTTTTCCTTAGATACATGTATGTAGACAAGACAACTGAATATTCTAAGATTTCCAACTTCTGGTTTTATTCCTTTAAATATTTCTTCCGGGGTTTTATATTTAAAAATTGCATGAGGAAGCCTATTATGTACATGCACATTAGTAGATGTTTCTTCTTCTCAAAGGGTTTTGGATAAATATTGGTCAAACATCATGGCTTTGGAAACTTCACAAATATTCCTATTTTTTCTCTCAACAACACCATTTTACTGAGGATTATAGGGCATTGTCAACTGCCTTTTAATTCCTGATTCTTTACAAAAGTTTTCAAAATAATGTGACTCAAATTCCCCCCCGCCATTATCTATTCTTAGGACCCTAATCGATTTGTTGGTCTAGTTTTCTCTAAGTGCCATAAATTCTTCAAACTTCTCAAAAGTTTCACTTTTGGCCTTAAGGAAATAAGTCTAACACTTTCTAGAAAAGTCATCAATGAAGATTCCATAGTGCAAAAAACTACTTAATGAAGGAGATGGCATGGCTCCAGAAATGTCATAATGCACAAGTTCTAATATTCCTTGAGCTCTACTATCACTTCTAGAAAAATACTTCTTTGTATTTTTTTCCAAGAAAACATCCCTTGCAAATTTCATTCCTATCAGAAGGAATGGGAGGCATACCACTTACCATTGTTTGCAAATATGGAAGTGTTTTATAGTGTATGTGGTCAAACCTTCTATTCCATAATTCACTAGAGTTATATGTATCATGAGAAATTTCTTGAATATAATGGCCTGGAACTTTGTATAGTCTGCCTTATCGAACCCCAATAATTTCAGTTGAACTCAACTGACCATCCTTGGGCCAAAGTAATTATTTTTTCTCCATGAAGTTTACTATATAACCTTTGTCTTTAAAAGTTTCTATGAACAGAAGATTCTTGTTTAATCCAGGGACATATAAAATCCCATCAACGTGAAAAATGGATCCATATTCGAACTAAAAGGAGGTAGAGCCTATTCCTTTAATATCATAACTGCTATCGTCCCCAAGAAATACTTGATATGAAAATTTTATTTTTCTGAATTCAAAGAGAATATACTTTTATCATGGCATATGTTTAGATGCACCACTATCCACTATCCAATGGTCTTGTCCAATAGTCAATGAACCCGATAGAGAAGATACCAAATAATATTCCTTTCTTTTCTCCTTTTCACTAGGAGACCACTTTTTACTTTGATTGGATTCTTCATCTTCAGTGGTAGAAGCATGATGCTTCCCTTTATTATAATTTCCTTTCTTCTTAGACATGTAATCTTTAGAAAAGTCACCCATTTTATTACAATTATAACATTTTACTTTTGAAATGTTAAAAGCCTCACCTCTAAAATCTCCTTTGTAATTATCCCTCCGAAATTTATTTTGGAAACCCTTTTGAGAGGAATATTTCCTTCCTCCCTTAAAATTATCATCTAGGGGAGAATGTCCTTCTTTGGGACGATCACTTCTAGTATCCATTCAACTTTCTTCTTGAAGGAATTCATGCCATAAACACTCAAAAGTAGGCTAGATATCTCTGCCACTTACGATTGAAAGGAGGGTTTACCAAGATGGATGAATTCCATCAAAGATGGCTTGGAATAGGTCATCATCATTTACAGTGACTCAAGTAACCAATAAATTCCAATGAGTCTATGCTATCTTTGAGAAGAAGGATGCAACCAATTCTCCCTTTTACATCTTTAGGTATTTGATCTTGTCTTTCGTGGTTCTCTTCTGGCTAGGATCCTTCATCTCATAAATATTGACCAAGGTATCCATGCATTCCTTTGTTTCCATAAGAGGAGTCATTACAGGCATGATACTATCCTTTATTGAATCAAAGATTATCCTCTTTTCTTTTCTTGGTTCATCATGAAAGTTTCTCTTCCTACATTTGAAGTCGGCTCCTCTACTTCATAAGTTACAAACTAATCTAACACATGATCCTATAGGATATTCATAACCTTGAGCTTCCAAACATTGATGTTTGAAGCTCCCTCTAGCTTGTCTTCCACTCAAACTGAGATAAAAGAGGATGACATCTATGTAAAACTGTCTTGTGTTGAGCTAGATCAAGCTTATTCCTGGACCTGTGTGGGCTCAAGTGCTCCCACTACTACATATGGGTGGATTATTCCACGAAAATTTTCCACGCTTCAACTAGTTTCATATTTTTTTTAAACAGGGCGGGATTTTCGTCGATATTGCCACGAAAGTTCGTCGCAATATCGACGAAAATCTTATTTAAATCTAGTCAGGATTTTCGTCGCTATAGAGACTAACTTTCGTGGCAATAGCGACGCAAATTTTTCCTATCTCATTGGTCGGTGTTAACGACTAGTTGACTATTTTATCTATATATACATGACTTTAAGAGACTTTGCGACACAATTGCAATAGTTGCGACACTGTTCTTAGCTTTTGTTTGAGCTGTTTATTTTTTCCGTCACCCACTGGTTGAACAAATCCAATTCTCGATCTACATAGCTTGGATTTTGAACTTTCAAGGTTAGTATGTTATTTTTTATTGATGTACTCATTTAACTTGTAATTTTTTTTTCAAATGTCCAAATTTCATTTAGCTTGTTTTTTCCTTGATAATATATTATAATATGTGTAGTACCATATTTCATGTCTTTGGTTTTTGGATCTAGTTAGTATATTCTATGGAAAAGGGTATGTGGATTCCATAATATTCTAGGTTTATGGAATCCACATACCCTTTTCCCTTCAATTGTAGCTATAATCTCTCTCTCTTTTCATTGATAAAGATATCGAATTTCTCTTGAAACTCAACCCTGATCGGTGAAATGATAGTAATTGATTGTCATTTTATTCTCTCTTTTAATTTTTAAGACCTGATAAAAAACACCAACAAATCTTGATTGAAGCTTTAATACCACTTGTTACATCCCTAGTACCCAAAAGGGATGACACTTGCATAAATTGAAAATAATATAACAGTGACAATAATGGTTGGGATACTTGCACACCTAATGGTTGGCAGCTAGCACTTACTAATTCAATTAAATGAACGAAGAAATCTCCATGAATAAAATATTGAAGTTGATTGTTGTATTGATAAATGATAAGTTATGGTATATATAAGATAGGGAGGAAACTCATGTTTATAACAACAAGGGTAATAGCTGCAATTAATATATTGTAACATTTCCCTC
>ML787349.1:704655-717040 GCA_009831015.1 Picea engelmannii | reverse complement strand
TACCATGTTAAATTTTAAATATTGATTCATATATAGATGATCTTTAACTTCTTTTTCAACACATTAAATCATTTAACCACAATATACTGAAAAACCAAATAGAAAAGAACAACGCAATGAACAAGATCACAATAATACACATATATTTACCCTGGGGAAACCAATATTGGAGAATACCCCAACAAATATCTTTCCTCTTTATTGATTAATGTGCTTGTAGGTACAAAACCTAAATAGGGTTCTACAGTTCAAAGAGAGAGGACATATAAAGAATTTTACACTTGTGTTGCTTACATATCTAGACAATATTGTAGATATGAGCCTATATAGACTCACCAAGACTTGGGGAACCTTAATGAAAAAAAATCTAGGGAAAATTGGGCATGGAATAACTCAGATCTGGGTTAGTCGAAAATCTCTCGAGAACTTCGACAAAATTGCAGTCCTGTAGAAAGATACTTCTAGCAATTGATGTAGGGCTCTAATATGAAGGCATTCTATGGGGTTTGATACACCTTCAAGAGGGCTACTGGAAACCACTTAATTCCTATAGAAAATCTGGCTGCAAACCTTGGATCAAGCCCCTCAAAATGTTTCATTGTAGGGTTATCTCTGCAAAATTGGGCCGAGAATTTCTTCTCGCTTGATCTCTGTAATTGCAAGATTATACCCTAATCGTTCAGTAGAGAAATATGTGATAGGGAAAGGGATTCTTGTTTATACTTGAATTTAACCAAGATACCATATGAAGCCTCTTATATGATCAAAATAGAGAAGTCATTGAAACCATAATTGAGTGTTGGAAATTACTATAGATCTGAACTATATCTAGCGAATATTCCTCTTTTCCTTTTATGATTTCTCGCATCCTTCTAGAAGAATCAATATCTTATATTCTTTTTGGGTTAATTCAAACTTCTATAAGCCCTAAGGGGGTCATCACTTCAAGTTGGCATGGTCCTAGGCATAAATTTTTCCATCCTTTTCTTTTAATAACTTAATAACACTTTATAATAATGCACCATTACAACTTAGGATTTTATCCTTTTAATTCTCCATTAACACTTTAACCTTCACCTCTAGGAATAGGTAAAACATTTTCAACCACATCTTGTCCTTTTTTCAACTTGGATGGTCCTCACCTGCTCATAACTTCATCATTACATGAATTAGAGGAAGATCCTTATATCCATGTGGTCATTTGACCCTCCTAGTTGTTCATATGCTGAAGTGACTCTTAGCTACAAGTGGCCCACTCCTAGACACAACAAGACCAGGAGGTCATTTCTCATATCATTCTAGCTCACATGACTTGTACATTCATCTTGACTCTTGCTAAACTTTACCTTTACTTTTTCACTAGGATCACAAGGTTTCTTTAAGCATCTCCTTCGTCCTGACTCTTGTCCTCGCTCATAAGGTTTTTTCATCCACCTTCACTCTTGCCATGACTCATAATACTGGTTGATTATCCAAATCTCCCCGGATAGCTTCAGGGTGGCCACTTAAGGCCTCTCATTGGAGAATGTCTCCTGATGCTACTATTTTCAATAATAAATAATACTAAAACCTACCTATGAAGATGAAATTCCTTTGGATTTCCATAATATTTACTTACTAATTTTATTCTTATGCATGAAAATATATAAAATGAAAAAAATAGAGATCAATAAAATACAATCAAGAACAATCCAAAAAATGACACAAAGATTTTCTCTAGGAAACCATTATGGGAGAAAACCCAACTAGAAAGTGAGGTTGTTTTGCTCTCTTTTATTTGGTATGGAAATAATACAAGGATGAAGGGGACATAACTCTCTATGGAGTCACATGAGACTTTTCACTTGTTCGATGCTATATAACATTACCCCCTATTTTATTCTCTCTAATTGTCCACTCTTAGTTGCTCTACGTAGCTATGGAACAATATACAATATTGTAGAGTAGAACCCCTTCTCCTCCTAGTGGATCAATATTTAACGTAGGTCGATAGCTATCTAGGGGTAGGTTTTTGACTTCCTCAACCCTCAATTGTGATAGGGTTTTGAAACTTATATAATATTATAGAAATTACATATGTGGCTAGCCCCATTTTGGTCTATGTACAAAGTGAAATATTGTAACCTATGTTGACTGATTGTTGTTCTAATAGATATCAAGTAATCAAAAATGTTCTAGATGATGAATTTTCTAACGGTGACTCAAGGACATGTAGTTTCTTTTCAATTTTGCATGTACTTGAGCCATAAATAATGTAAAAACAGAAAATACAATAGGTGTAGTAAACCAAGATCACAAGAAGAATAACCATGCACAAGACACATGAAGTTATCCTTGGAAAACATTTCTCAAACAAGGGGAAAACCGAAGAATACTTTGTTATAGAGTCAAGAGAATATCACCTTCAAAGCATAAACCCTAGCACACACAAGAGGGTTCTCTATGGTTAAGGACACTAGCACATAAAAAGAGGGCACACTAAATTTCAGCTCTCCAAGTGAATGAGATTAATGATCCACAATGGGGATCATTCACTAATATATACATGACCTAACTCAACGAATAGACATGTATCTTCATTGGCAGAATAAGGTTGACTTGTACAACTCAATAAAATAATTAGTCTTTTACATAATATTAATTGTCTTTACATAGTAGGTCCAACTTGTACCCTTCATAATACAAATTAGGGTTTTACAATAGTCTTACTCTTTGAAAATATAGCAAGGGATCTCACAAACATCCTCTAGCACTCTTCCACTAGGGACAATTTGACATGTGCTCAACCATAAGGGATGTCACTCTCAAATATATCAAATCAACTAAATCCATAGGAGTAAGAACTGGAGAGCCATCTCAAGTCGAATCAACTAATTCCATAGGAGTACGATAGGAGACTATCTTAAGTCATCTCAACTCAGTCCAAAGGAGCATGACAAGAGACCAGCACAAGTAATCTCAACTCAATCTAGAGGAGTATGAATCACCTATCAAATAGGCGTTCTCATAGATGATCTCAACTCAGTCCATAGGACTACGATCTATAGAATGTCTCATTAAGATGCAATCATCAACATTCCCTCTCTGCTAGGGAGACATTCTCCACTAGGCCAAGTCTCGCACATAAGTACTCGAACTTCATCCTAGCAAGCAATTTGGTGAAGAGTTCTGCAACTTGCTTGTGTGTGGAAAGGTATTGCACATGTACTTCTTTCCTCTGCACCATATCTCTAATGTAATGGTATTTGATCTCAATGTGTTTCGATTTATCGTGAAACACATCATTCTCTGAGATATTAACATAGATATGTTTATCATAATGGATAATGGTGGAATCCATCTCATGTCCAAATAAGTCTGCAAGGAGATTACAAAGCCACACTGCTTCAAGGACTGCCACACATAATTCATTGTACTCTTCTTCCATGGTACTCAAAGCCACATAAGTCGGTTTCTTGCTGCACCATGAAACCATGGAAAATCCCAAAGTAAAATAAAACCAAAGGTGTTATTCCCATCCACTGCGCTCCCTTCCCAATTTGTATTGGCATATACCTGCAATCACATGTCTACAATGAAGGCATATCTCAGTTCATAACCAATTGTGCCTTGTAAATATCTCAACACATGCTTCACTGCTATCCAGTGTGACTGTCTTAACTGACTTATAAAATATCTAAGTACACTCACTGCATAGCATATATTAGGTCTGGTGTTAACCAGATACAACAATGATTCAATCAGTCATCTGTAAAGATGTGGATCAATCTCTCCTGAATTAGAAGAAGTCTCTCTCATTTTCTTAAGATTCATCACCACCGGTGTAGCCATAGTCTTGCAGTCTATCTTCTCGAATTTCTTCAATATCTCAACTGTGTATTTCCCCTCACTCAACATAATTTAATCAGTCCTCTGCCACACTTATATTCCCAAGAAGTAGTGCATCATACCAAGGTCCTTCATCTCGAATTCAGAAGCCAATGCACTCTTGCATTAAAAAATAAGACTTTTTGAACCAGTGAGGAATAATTCATCAACATATAGACCAAAATTAGACACTCATCACCAACAATGTTGTAGTATAGGTTGGGATCAACAACACTCTTGTTGAATCCTAAACTCATCAAGTATCCATAAATATTCTCATACCAAGAACGAGGTACCTGATTTAGTCCATACATGGATTTGTTCAACCTGTTCACATGAGACTCCTTCTCATGTATCGTGAATCCATCTGGTTTCTCGATGTAAACTTGTTCCTCAATATATCGATTAGGACAGGATGTATTCACATACATCTGATGTAGTCTCCAACCCGTGTATGCAGAAAGGAAAATAATCGTACAGATGGAAGTGTATTGGGAAACACGAGAAAATGTCTCTTCATAATCTATTCCCTCCACCTGAGAGAATCATCCAACCATAAATCTCACGTTGTACTTCCTGACACTTCCATCAGCTACAAGTTTGATATTATAGGTCCACTTGGAAGTGACTATAGACTTCCATTTTTGTCCCTAAACAATTTCCCACACATCATTCTTCTTGATGGACGCATACGCTTCGGTCATAGCATCTTTCCAAACCTGCTGACATGTTTCTTATGCCTGACAAGAAGGTTGAGTATCAATGATGTGGCTCATAGCTGAAACATAGCTCGAAAATATCTGTGGTCTCTTTCTCTCTCAGAAAGTACCACGAGGAGATGCATGTCCCTGTACCTCCTGCAGAGTCTATAGATTCCATGCATGCCTCTTATGTCTTATTGCAATGTCTCTGGCAACATCAACTAGAGCTACGGGATCAATTGGATCAACTGGATTCTCCCTATGAACTGTTGAAGGGGGAGAAAGTATTGTCTCTTCTTTCTTCTTGTTGTCAATCTCCATCTGATATTCTCTGGATCTTCAAAATGATATATCTTCCTCAAAGGTGACATATTTTCTAACTTTGATTTGTTTCTGACCAGGGAAGTAGATCCGTTATGCCTTTGAAGATTCATTGTACCCCAGAAATGTACCCTTTCTTCATCCTTTAGAGCCTCATAAAGAAACCTTTTGTCCAAAAGTTCTGCTAGCTCTACTTTATTCTCAAATAGTTTGACTCCTTTTGAGTCAAGTGACTCCCTCTGAAGTATGAAGGATAAACATCTGTCCTGGAGGAAATTGTGACATCATCCTTTTCCTGTGTTGCAATCTTGGAGACATCCCATGCCTTCTCATGTCCTTTACTACCTCTACAATTATTTACTAAGAAAGGAGAAATATGAGCTCCCATACTAGGGATCATGGCTCTTCAATAATGAAATAAGAAATCTAGCCTCCCGTACTAGGATAATAACCAAGAAGGCCTCATGTAGGGATAACAACCAAAATGGCCTCTTGTACTAGGATAATAACCAACCAAGAAAATTTGGACTCTCATACCATGGATAGTGGTCCAAGTCATGAGGGCTCCCATACCAGGGATAATACCCTTCATTATAAAATGCAAGCTACTATAGAGTAATGATGAAATCTAATAAGGAATGTAGTACACAACTTACCTTAGTCTACAATCATGCTCAATATTGCTTCTGGTCTTCCTGAGAAATATGAGATAGAGAAGAAATCCTCATCGTTCTTGCTTGCATTCCTTGATTGCTTTTGAGTTTTATTTTGATCAACCTTTTTCTTTCCTTTATTCCACAAAGGAAATTTATTCACATAGTGACAAGGGCTTGATCATAATGGGAACCTTTCACATCACTAGCTTTGACATCATCTATCTTTCATTTAGCCTTCTCTTCATTGGTTGTTGTTGCTAGTAGAGTTCCTTCTATCAACTTCATTAGGTCACTCTCTTCTAGAGTGATGTGTAATATTGATTTCCAGGAGTTGAAGTTTCTTGATCCATCAAGCCTATCTTCCACCAAATTTATGTTCCTCATGGTTTGCAGATTCTTCAAAAACCCTAAGGATTAGGCTAGAAACCCTATCATTTTTCAAGAGGAAGTATCTAGGAGGTTCGTTGGACTTATGAATGCCAAAACGAAACCCTATAGAGTCAAAATAACCCCAACAAGATGCAAAAGTACCCCAACGACTTGCAAAAAACCTATAAACTGAAATATGTGGAAACCCTAGAAACGAAAATCCAAAGTTCTTCAATTTTCAATATGAAAGTTGTAGGTGATGCATTGGAATAGGACATACCTTTATGTGAATAATTTAGGCCCAATTCTCAAGGGAACGTGCTAAAACTAGCTTGACAAGGAAAAGGGTAAGGGTTTTTTTTTGTAGTTGCAGCAAGGAGGTGACGACTATTTTGGAAAGGTGTTGGAGGAGCTTCTTCAATGGATCTTCAGGAACACTTCTTTGATACCATGTTGAAGTTTCTAATTGTGACTCAATCACATGTATTTTCTTTTCAATTTAGAATTTACTTGAACCATAAACAATGCAACAACACAAAATACAATAGCTATAGTAAACCAAGATCACAAGAAGAATAACCATGCACATGACACAAGAAGTTATCCTAGGAAAAACCTTCTCAAACAAGGGAAAAACCCAACAATCCTTTGCTATAGAGTCAAGAGAAGATAAAACTCACACCATAAACCCTAGTGCACACAATAGGGTGCTCTATGACCAAGGAGGCTAGCACATAGAAAGAATGCGCACTAAATTTCATCTCTCCAAGTGAATGCATTGAGTGAATGAGATGAATGATCCACAATGAGGATCATTCATTAATATATACATGACCTAACACAACAAATAGACATGTCTCTTCATTCGAACAATAGGGAAAACTTGTACAACTCAATAATACAATTAGTATTTTACATAATATAAATTTTCTTTACACACTAGGGCTGAATTGTACCCTTCACAATACAAATTAGGGTTTTACAATAGTCTTACTCTTTGATAATATAGAAAGGGGTCTCACACACATCCTCTAGTGATCTTCCACTAGGGAAAAGTCTACATGTTCTCAACCACAAGGGATGTCACTCTCAAACATATCAACTCAACTAAATGCATAAGAGTATGAACTAGAGAGCCATCTCAAGTTGACTCAACTAAGTCCATACGAGTATGACAAGAGACTATCTCAAGTCATCTCAACTCATTCCAGAGGAGAAAAAAAAGAAACCAACACAATTCATCTCAACTCATTCCAGAGGAGTATGACTCACCTATCACATAGGTGTTCTCACATATCATCTCAACTCAATCAATAGGAGTATGATCTCGAGAATGTCTCATGAATCTACAATAATCAATACTAGAGTGCTCTACATTTAGATGTTTTGTTTTCTTTCATCACTTGTGAATGCAATAGACATGTCTACTAATTGAACAAAAATAAGTCTTTCCTATGAGAAATGGAATGAATGTGTTTTACTATTGAAGTATTGAACTCATACCATGATAGAAAGAACCATCCATATAGCTTAACCRAAAAATAATCATATATATCAATGAAAACCTTTAAGTTAAGTTTATTAAGAATTATTAGGTCAATAGGTGGTTTTATTTATTGGATTTAAGTTATTCAACTCTCTTTCTAATGTGTTACAAGCATATCCACTTATATTTATATCTAATGAATTGAACAAAAAATTGTTGCATGACACCTCTAAGCTTATAGATAGAGTTAAACATTGTGACTAGTGGCTTTGATAATTGTTGCAGGATCCCTAGACCCCCAGTTGGGAAATTCCACATAAAAATTATGAATTTGATACAAGTTTACTTAACTGATATGCTTTGCAAATACAAATATTAACGTATAATAACAACAAATATACAAATACAGAATGTAGATGAAAAACCCATGAGAATAAACACATTAATATTAATATAACACATAAAATAAAACACAGTAGACACTTTTATTTTAGTGAAAATAACATCAAATGCATACATACCTTCCATGTTCCTCCCATCCCTAGACCACACTGCTAATAACTCTCATCAGTGGGTCACCCCCGATATGGAGCTATATATCCACCTAGGTAAAGGATTTATAACTGGTATAGGGTCTCTATAACAACATATAAACTCATATACATGTTCCAACTCAAACTAATATCCTATAGTCTCTCATCCCCCACATGCATGTCCCATCCTAGGAAGTGCACCCCTTGTTTTCTCAACAATTCTTTGGCTTCCCCACTTCCCTTATGGGGCTTCAACAATAGGTCGGACAAGAAGTCTCAGAGCCCTATAACTATAATTTGACACCTTTGGAAACCAATTCTCAGTATTTCTCTCACCTAGAGAGGATGCTCACAGGCTTGAAAACCCACTTCTTCAATGTCCTATGGGCCTAACAACCCACCTCTTCAGTCCCACTCTCCCACTAACCATAATCTTGGTACATGTACAAGTACGAGTAGCATGAATATACAACTGAAATTTGTATGGAGGTGGTGAGGTGAGAATGAATAATGATGGAATGAATAGTCAAATATGTTAGGTTTTCAAAAACAATTGTTAGCATTAGATTTACCATAACATTTTGATCTTATTTTAACATTAAATAATCATATACTTAAATACATAAGTAGTAGATAAACAAGAACAAAAAGACACAAATATTTCTCCTGGGAAAACCCCAAACTCGACGAGAAACCCAACCAAATTTTCTTATAGAGAATATTTCTAGTATCCCAATATAGCCATGAACAAGCTCTATTCAGAAGAGAAAAATGAACAACAAATAAGCCCTAATAACAAGTGCTTATCTCTTCTTGTTTTCAAACCCTAGCAAGGGTAGACAACTGAGTATCACCACACAACCTTAGCGTAACTCTCTAGAGGTAGCGCACAAGAGAAAGCATCAAAACCCACAAAGAATATACTTCCCCAAGTGGGGCACACTCTCCAAGAGAACTAGAAAACCAAAAATAGTGAAATTGCCACAACTACAACTACCAGCTCCCTAGTGCACACTACAAAAGGAGAATTGTCTAACTGTAAAATTGAAATGATCCATTCATGTATTTATACTAATATGGAAAAATTGAATATATATAATGTGTGAGCGTAGTCTCACTTATGTGAACCCTTGTGGCCTCACTGTTATTGTGTGGTTGATATCTATTTTTTATTTTAAGTTGGTATCAAAGAAAGTATTGAGGAAAGAACATGTTTATTGTTTGTTGCTTCTTGTAGCGATTACGAGGAGAGAATCGATTGTTGTCTAGAAGTGGTTTCTTCAGTAATCAACTAATTTATTGGCGCACCCAAAGTCTGCCTGGGGTCGATCTGGTATTTCTAATTGTGGGAAGCCAACATGAGAGGCCATGGACCTCCTAGTCTGAATGAGTTGAGAAATGACAGAAAACTCATTCAAGAAGTGGAGTGATTTGGCAAGGTTCAAATTTTTGTGTGTAGTGAGTGGACATGAGGACTAGCTAGAGCAAACCTAGATGCGGAATTTATTATCTAGATGGGTCGCATCTAAACCAATGCACAAATTTCAAAGAAGGATAATCCAAGGAAGAGTCATAGTTGTGTTTTATTGCATGAAGGAATGACTAATTTCAAATAAGGAAATTCAAAAATGACTATGCTCGAAGAGACATTGATAGATGGTTTGGATGGTTTCTCTGTTGATAACCTTCATTGGATTCTTCCCATTTGATTTTATCCATTTTTTATTTATTTTTAATTCTTATTTGAGAAAAATTATGAAGTTGATGGTGAAGATGTTGAATCCCATTGTGGTCAGTCACATGTGGATTATGGTGTTTGTAATGAAGAAAATGCCATTAAGGAAATATATGATGATGAGAAGCCTCGAATGGGGTAACACGTCGAGTATACCAGACACCCGGAACAGAGTCGGGCCTGGCCTTAAATGCGACAGGCCAGTCCCCCATCCCCTCAACATTAAGGATGGGATCCGGCCCCAACCACCATTCTCACGACAAGGGACCTCTCCCTCACATGAACAGTCTGACGCTGCAAGCATTGAAGATGAGGGAGTTAATGGAGGAAGACGTCTCGTTGCTCCATCTTCTTTTGAATAGGCTGTGCCATGGATTCATCCAGTTCATTTTCTCCCTGCACCAACACTGCAATTGTGAGCTCTAGTGCAATCACCAGTCCACCCTCTACATTTTTTCAATCCGATTTTTCACTCCGATGCCGCGAGAAAGAGGGAAGCCACGTTGTGGCTTTGCCTGATATACCCTTGACGCCCGACGTAAGAGGCTACAAAGGATGGAATGAGCGCTTTCGATGTCTTGGACCCATCTTTCACACAAAGAAAATGTGGCCAGAACGCCTCCCATGGCATATGTGGAGGAGGTATTCACAGAGGAGCCAATTCAGGTTCCTCTGGAGCATCTCCTCTTCACTCTGCTTGATAATTGGTAGCCACCAAGCCAACTTCTAGAGGAAAACACCATGGTTTCCATTGAGAAGCAACAAGGGAGCAACACAAGAGCAGAGAAATTCTATGAGTTCCCCACCTGCTACATAGAGGAGGAGATACTGAAAGAACTGGACTCTCATAAGGCTGCACTCGTAGTTGGACACACCTCGGATGACATAGAGAGTGGTGAGGATGAAGGGGTAGGCATGGAGTAGCAAAGGGAGGTAGTACCAAGCGAAGCCGAGGAGAACAAGCCGAGAGGCATGATGAGGGAGGGTGGAAAGGTCCTCTCGCCACCTCCCATCTCGTCCATGCATGACCAGTGGCGTGTCCTGCCACCTTTCTTCCACCCGGAGCACCTGGAACTGTTGTTTGATTTGCGAGGCCAAATGGAGGACCAAGTCCACCGTTTCCTCCTGATGAGACAAAGACTGGATATGATTTACGATGCCTTCTCCAATGTACCAATAGGGAATATATGCCCAACTTGGGCACAACCATTCATAATTCTATCTAGGGGAGAAGAACAAGATGACGAGGCCGACATGGCCACTGGGTAATTTCTATGGTTATGCTTTTTTTTTTGTTTAGTTTTATTCCTCAGGGTTATGATTATGATTCTAGTTGCATACTGTAAAGATTATAGACATAGTTTAGACTATGGAACGACATCCGTCTTGGTTTCCTACGGGTAGGACAGATGGCAAACCGCCCACTTTTGACAAGGATAACATTAGCTGCCAGCTGTTCCGGTTTCCGCTAAATCGATGGTAGAACTGGAAGCCTCAACATAGATGTATATTTTGTTTCCACTTAATATAGCAGGAAACACCTCTTTTTTACTTAAAATATTTAAATATATGATGATGAGAACATGTTTTTTGATGAAGAAAATTCTTCAGAAGAAGAATGGCTATCGATTATGAAGCAGAAATTTTTTATTGATGATTTTTTGAATGGAAAGGAAACCCTACTTGGAACAATAAGCTAAGTGGAATTTAAACAAGAAGATCCAACATGCTTTATTGCTAAAGAATATGATGAAGAAGAAGGCCTCACTGAGGAGGATGAGTTTGTAGATAAAGAACATGTAGTCTTGCACTCAGTCATAGTTCGAGATAATGTTGATGAAGAATTAAAATTTATTGAAAATTCATATTGTGATGAATGCACACAAACAATATATTATAATATAGAGATTAAATTCATTGAAAATTGGATAAACAAACCATATTATGCTAAAGATTGAGGGTCATTGAAGAAGAATACAATTGCATTACAGATACATAAATTGAGTCAATTTATGATGAAAACCCAATGGATATTGGAGAACAAGATATTGAAATCGAAGAAATTTTTATGAAGTGGAGACCAGAAGAAATCCATTTCTTTTATGAACTTATGTTTCATAAAATTGATGATCAAAAGCTCAATAGTGAAGAGAAAACAACAAACAATGATATGTGGCAGCTATTCACATACAAACAGTTTTTCGAAGAAAAAGTTGAAGAGGACAAGCATGGACAATCTGAAATAATTTTCAAATTGATGACAAACACCCCAACAACAAGATTAAGGATAAGAATCTGAAACATGGAATTTTCAGCAAAAGAGGAATGCTTAAATTGAAAATGCATAGAGGGTTCATATGGAAAAGGAGGAAGAGAAAAACTCACTCATACAAGGAGTTGAAACAAATTTTAAGGTTATGTTTGAATTGTCCTTTGTAATGTTTTTAAGCCTAGATGAGACTAAGACCAACATACATGTTAGGTATTGACATTGTATTAGATACATTTCTCCATTAAGGGGGAGTGTTGAAGAATACTGGAGAAATGCCATAGTTAGGAAATTGTTAGAACAAATGTCTATTATACGCTAGATTAGTGTTTGAGTGGTTTTCATGTCCACAAATTCATGAGGTTGTTAGAGGCTATCCTAGCCTATAAATTTGTATGCAATTTATCAAATTCAATATATAGAATGTGTGAGCATAGTCTCACTTCTG
>ML787349.1:674662-704039 GCA_009831015.1 Picea engelmannii | reverse complement strand
GATGTCATTAATCATCTCTTCAACCATTCTAAGTGCAATTTTGACCTAAATTTTCTTAGAAATTTGGGGATTTCATTATGATTTTATAATTTTCCCCAATTTCGATAAAAATCAAACTCTGCAACAATGAATTTACCAAATTTACACTAGTATTTGGCCCAAATGGGTCCGATGTTGAAAACAAATCTTTGATACCAATTTTTGATGTACCCAACCAAGGTTGGGCCATGCTAATACCAAATTGACTAATGCATTGATTCAAATGCGGAAAATACATATATAATCACACATAAACATGATATTATCATTAATTATGAAGATCTCATGAATGAAAACGTTAAACATGCTAAAGAATAATTAAACACACACAACGACATTCATGCATATAAATTACAAGGTAAATGTAGCATTATATCACAATATTAAATAAAAAATATCATAGTGACCAAACAAATTGTATTTTAAAAATGTTTTACACAATCGACTCGAGGTGAAGGACATTCCTCCCAACTGTAGGCTCTTCTACACCAATTCTCTCTCAGATAAGCTACATTTGATTTGGGGCTATGAGTCCAGAAGGATGGAAAAACTCCTATGGGTGTCTACAATCCACTATAACAACTCAAATACCCACTAAAAAATAGTGACATGACTCCTACAACAATTCCAACTTCCCATCTCTCTTCCCCATTAGTTTTCACAACCTAAGAGATGAGATTTCCTTCTTTGCAATGTAGTCCCTCAAATAGCCTCCATCCCCTCCAGAGCACTATTATAGACCTTCCAAGAATCTCTCTACTGGGGGCTCCATGAAATCGAGCTACAATAGGAGTGCTCACACAAAATTTGCTAATGATATTGGTTAATTTCTTCAATAGGAATCACTCACAAGCATACCAACCTCATTCTCATCATAATTGCCAACTTCAACAAATAGTTTTCAATACCCACTATGGATGGCCACACTTTTTTGACACTTGGCCATGTTTTTCCTCCCTTGTTGCTAACTATAAAAGCTTGCCTTCCTTTGTACTTGAATTCCCTTCTTCTCCCACATTTTCTTGACTAGATCATACTTCCCCCATTCTTGCTTGTACTTAGCTCATGTTATCATAACTAGGTCAGCTAAATCCCTCACCCAACCTCTTACATAAATTCAGTGATTGAGTGTCTATTAATTCAAAGGGAGGATGAGATGGTAATGATACATTAAATTAGGAAAATAACATGGGTTTTTCCCTTAGACCCCCTTTATCCCCCTTTCTTTTGGAATTATTAATAATTCATTATACAATTACATAGCTTGACCCTTGACCATATTGATCAATACATTCTCTCAATACATGCCTTTGATCATATTAATCAATACATGCTCTCTATTCTTGTCCTCGGGAATTTGGTAAGAAAATGTGCCTTATCTTCTCCCAATTCTTGCAACATCCTCAATCAATGCATTTTATATGCTTGTTGCTAACACTTCTACAATGTTTCTATATATATATATATATATATATATATATATATAATAAGTTAATATCTACACCCAAATTTTATTTGTCAAATAAATTTTCATGGAATAACTTAATAAAAGTTTTATTTATTGGAGAATCCAATTTTACTTTAGCATCTATGAAACCACCCTCAATATTTAATAATAATTTAATGAAATTGGGCAATGGAAAATATCTAATTTAACAATTAAAGAAAAGTGTTTTCAATTATTAATTAAAAAATAAAAATAAAAATATTTTAGATGAAAATGATTTATTATGGGGAAAAAGACTTTCTACATCTCAATATGATGGAGATGTGTAATTCCTTCCATGCTAAACATGGAGTTGGCACCACTTATATTAAAAAAAGAATTGTAAAAAATAAATTTCAATATGAGCCATAAATAAAATATTCCAAAGTCCACCTTAAATAAAATAATTTTATATCAACTTTATATATAAAAAGACATTGAAAAAAAATAATAATAATGAAAAAATATTTCAATAAAATATTTCAATATCTTGTTTAAATTATATATCTATATCTATATCTATATCTATATCTATATATAATTCTCAAAGCATCATAGTGGATGAAAGGAAAATATTGTGGAAAATAGGATTAAAGATGAAAAACAAATTCTCTTAAATACCAATATTAGACCTCAATTTAAAAATATTTTCCACATTATTTTAACCTTCTTTCTAACCTTCTAAGTCATCAAAAGTATGGTTTTTTTGGAAGGTTTCTCCCAATGTTGTTTTAGCACATAAATCCAAGTATCATGTGCAGTCTCTCTCTCTCTCTCTCTCTCTCTCTCTCTCTCTAAAGAGCTAGTGCATATTAACTCATATCTTTGGATCTATCATACTACAAGAGTGATCAAGTCCCTCAAGCTCAAAAAAAAACTTCAGGAAAGGTTTGCAACTTTGATAGATTTGATACCTCTAAGCTTAAGGAGTTAAGATGGATCTACCCTAATTTGTTATATAATTAGCTTCTTCCTTTTTATTTTCATATAAAGAGCATGAGATTAAGATATGAATTAAACTAAATGATATATAATAATAATAAAAAATTAAATGGAAAAACCTAACATAGTTTATTTGTTAATAGGTAAAGATGATAGTTATGATTGGTTGGTTGTTTGTTATTTGAGAATGAAAGTTGATCATCATTTTTCATGAAAAACTATGTCATCTTAAATAATTCATAGGTGGTTCCAAAAAGCATGGATTTCAATGCCAAACACAAACTTGTATCTAATTAAAAACATTTTAATTTTTTTCTTTAAAAGTAGACTTGGTTAACTCTAGTGTTGCTAATTAACTCTAGAAAAAGTAGGCTAATTATAGAGTCTATTAACTCTAAAGAAAAAACTTATCATAATTTAATTGTTAGTGGGCAAAGATGATAATTATTCCATAATGGAAGTTATCTACCATTTTTTTTTGAAAAACTATGCAATCCTAAATAATTCATAGATGGTTAGTAAAAAAAAAGACAAACTTTTTACTAATTAAAATCATTTTTAAAAGTTTCTTTCAGAAACCAAAATATTGTTTCAACCTAAACTAAATAGTTTCCATTATGAATTATTGTGTGCCTAGTTATAGACCCAGTTAACTCTAGAAAAAGTAGAGTCGGCCAATTATAGAGCCGATTAACTCTAAAGAAAAAATAAAGACAAGCGTGGCGTCGCTTCGGTAGAGGTAGTAGAATAACTACATGTTTATGGTTCAAGTTCAAGTTCATTGTTTATGGTTCAAGTTCATGCTAAATTGAGTGAAACTACATGTTCTTGAGAGAAGCATTAAAATTCAATATGGTATCAAAGCAGAGTTCCTGAAGAGCCTTTGCACAAGCCATTGAAAATCCAACCATCACCTTCTTGTTGCAACTGCAAAAATGACCCTCTTTCTTTTTCCAGTTTTTGCACCTTCCACTTGAACATTGGGGATAAATTTTTCATAGGTGTGTATGTCCTCCTTCAACGCACCTCCTACAACTCTCAGATTGAAATTCAAAGATTTTATTTTTATTTTTGGCCCTAGGGATTCTAGGGTTTATGCAGAATTTCGGCCTCTAGTGTTTCTACAGTGCATTGAAGGATTTTTGCAACTCACCTAGGTTATTTTGAATTTCAAAGTATTATTGTTTCCATTCATAAGTCTAATGAAACCTAGGGTTTCTAGCCTAGCCTAGCCATTAGGTTTTCTATCCTAGTCATTAGGGTTTGTGAAGAATCTACAAGCCATGATGAAAACAAAATGGTGGAAGATAGGCTTGATGGATCAAGCAACTTCAGCTCTTGGAAATCAAGACTACAAATCACTCTAGAGGATAATGATCTATTTAGGTTTATGGAAAATACTCTACCAGCAACAACAACCGATGAAGAGAAGGTTGATTGGAAGGTAGACAATGTCAATGGAAGGAAGAAAATCATCTATTCAGCAGGAGATCATCTATTACCTTGTATTGCTACCTTGAAGACAACTTATTAGATGTATGATGCATTAAATAAGATGTTTGAGAGAAACAACACAAACAAAGCCCTTACATTGAAGCACCAACTTCAAAATATCAAGATGACAAAATATGACACCATTGTCACCTTCTTCATGAGGATCTCAGAGATCAGAGATAAACTAGGTGCCATTGGAGAAACCATAAAAAAACAGATAACTTGTCATGACTAATCTAAATTCTCTTCCAAGAAATTGGGAATCATTTATTCAAAAGTATCAATGGAAGAGTATATCTATGTGAGTTTGATCATCTATGTAGAGACTACACTCAGGAGGAAACCAAACTTATATCCATATTAGTGAAAGACTCCCATCATGATGAAAATCAAGTTCTTGCTTCTCATGCAAAGAGAGGAAGAAGAAATAGAAGAAGTTTTGAAAAATAATTCAAACACAAGAAAACTTCAACAACTCCAGGTCATGAACATAGAAAAGACAATTCAAAGATTCAATGTTTTAGATGCGACAAGTATGGACACATTGCAAGAGATTGTCCTACCAGGAAGAAAGGAAGACACCATGTATCCACTACTGATGTTGATCCAGAACCACATCATAGAGATGAAGACATAAAATATGAATCATTCTTCTTCATATCAACACTCTAAGGTATGGTTCCTACAAATAGTGACATTTGGTTAATTGATAATGGTTCTTCTAGATACATGACTAGATACAAAGAACATCTTATAGACCTTGTTGAGAAAGAGTCTCGTATACATGTTGTACTTGGTGATAATTCCAGATATACTGTGAAAGGAGTTGGAACTTCTACCGTCCAACTAATATTCTGACATACCACTTCAATTAAGTGAAGTACTATATGTACCTGGGATTAAGAGGAACCTTGTCTCTATTTCTAACTTAGAGGATTAAGGCTATAAGGTTACCTTCTCTGAAGGAAAATTTCTTTCATGGCACAAGAAATCACACAAGGATTGTGCCTAGGTGATTGGTGTTCGAGAAAACAATTTGAATAGATTGATTGTCCGACCACTCCAGTCCCTGTTACAATATATTATCATCTTGAGTGAGCTATGGCATAGGAGACTTGCTCATTTACATTACAGATCCCTTTCCTCTCCGGGGAATATGGTAACAATCCTTCCAGAGATACATGTTCAGCATAATGGAATTTGCATAGGTTGTGTTCTTGGCAAGAATATCAAGGGGTCCTTCTTAAGTAGTGACAATAGATCCAAGGGGATCTTGAACTTGATACATACATATGTTTGTGGAACCATGACTGTTTCTTCCTTGAAAGAATATTTTAAATAAGTTCTCTTAATCGATGATCACTCTTGGAAGACGTGGTTTTACTTCTTGAAAACCTAGGATGGAGTCCTTGTGAGATTTCAAGAGTTTAAATATCAGGTTGAGAACCTAATCGGGATGAGGATCAAGCTATTGAGATCAAATAATGGAGAAGAGTACACCTCCATGGATTTCAGTGAAGGCCTAATGGTTAAGAACATGTGTTTCCTCTTAAGAGGTCACAGGTTCAAATCCAGAGGGGGGTAGGGTATGTATACCTTCGTAGACTTTACCAGTCAAGTCGCTGGGAGGAGGGGGGTCCCTTGCCCCACAAAAAAGGGGGTCTCATACACCAATTTGGTGTGCTGGCTTGTCCGTGACCTTAAAAATAGATTATTCTTATTATTATTACTGAGGAAGGGATCAAGAGGGAGTAAATCGTTCCTTATAACCCTTAGCATAATGGGGTTGCAGAGAGGAATAACATAACCATTATTGAGGCAACCAAAGCGATGTGACATGACCAGAATCTACCTATGATTGTTTGGGAAAATCCATCCATGAAAGAAGTGTATGTTCAGAATAGGAGTCCTCATCCGATTCTGAAGAACATGACTCTCGAAGAATCTTTCACCAGAGTGAAGCTTGAGGTTGGACACTTCAATATATTTGGGTGTCCATTATACTTTCATGTACCCAAGGAGAGGAGGACCAAGCTAGGCCCTTCAGGAAGAAATGGTACATTAGTGGGGTGCAATGAATCTATGAAGGCATATTAGATATACATCCCTGGTCAGAGACAGGTCGAGGTTATCAGAGATGTCACCTTTGAGGAATATATAGCCTTTCAAAGATCCAAAGAATCTTAGATGGATACTGACAGTGAGAAGAATGAAGAGATAAAATATTCTCCCCTTCAGTAGTTCATAGAGAGACAGTTATTGATCCAATTGATCTCATAGCTCCATTTGATGTTCCAGGAGACATTGCAGTAGACCATAAGAGTCCTTCTTGGGATCTAGAGACTTTGCAGGAGGCAGAGGGAAATGCATCTCCTCATGGTACATTTTGAGAAAGAAAGATACCATAGATATTTTTTACTATGAGCCACATCATTGATATTGAGCCTTCTTTTCATGGAGAAGAAACAGGTCAGTAGGTTTGGAAACATGAAATGACCAAGGAGTATTAGTCCATCATGAAGAATGATGTGTGGGATATTGTTACGATACCGAAAGGTAAGTCTGTAGTGACTTCCAAGTGGATCTATAAGATCAAACATGGAGACGATGGAAGTGTTGATAAGTACAAAGCGAGATTTGTGGCTAGAGGATTCTATCAAGTGGAGGGAATAGATTATGAGGAGACATTTTCTCCTCTTTCCCGATACACCTCCATCCATACGATTATTTCCCTAGCTACATCCATGGGTTGAAAACTACATCAGATGGATGTAAAGACTGTTAGAATATAATGTATGTGCTCATTTTTCCATTGATAATATCAGTATTTTCACCCAACCATAGGCCAAATCCACCCTACGAGCACCTTAAACTTGACAGAGAATCACTCTGGAAGAAAACCCAAGGCTAGATAGCCAAACAAAGGGTATCACTCCTTTCCCCAAGGATAGCACACCAACAAGAGCTGATAAGATAGTCCAAACCCTAACCAAGAGATAGTCCAAGACAAACGTGATCTGCTAGTTGCAGTAGCTGCAATGGAAACTCTACTCCAAACCTGCACACAAAACTGGGCACTACAGTGCGAACAAGTGTTTCTCTGTAATTCTGAGACTGCTTTCCAGAATGAAGATTGGCCTCCTGTATTTATAGTAATTTTGGCTAACTTCTTTGGCCGACTTCTCATTTTGGGTATCTATCTGTTCAATATATATTATTTCTTCTGGCCGAATTTTTCTCTTGGAGGCTAATAACCTAATACAAGTTATCTTCTTGAGTCAAAATGTCTTCTAGGATTATTATCCAACTCATTAGGGTTTCTTCTTGCTTCCCGGAGTATTCTATTTCCGTTAGGTTTACACGTGGAGGTAAATACCTCCCGTAGCTACAATAATCTCAACACTCCTTCCTATATAGGGAGGTATTACAGGCAATGGTCTTGAACACAAAACATACCATTCACCTGGTAGCATCAACATAGTTGTATAGACTGTCTCATGACTAGACCATGAGCACCATCATCACTATCAGTGTCATCAACTGCTTTATCTCTCAGAACCATATTCTATTTGAGTAATTAGACATGATGCTCACTCCACAGAGTGACATAAGAACCATTCTTCTAATCTAGAAGAATAAATGTTTTGAACCATTTTCTGTCTGGGAAATATTTGTTCATTGATCATCCATCTAGATGATAATCACTTTCAACACTATTGATAGTCTTCAAATCAATTGGAACAATATCATTCAATAGAACACAACTGTGTCTATCCATAGTAATACACAACTACAATCTAGTGGTATACTACCACACCAAGTATCACACAGATACTTGATCAAAAAGTGGAACACATCCACCATATTAGTATACATCTATTGTTTAGAAACATACGGTCTTCATAACAATCATCTGATATCAACCTGCACAGAAACAACGTTATGATATAAAATGAATCATCTGGGCCATTATTCCACTCACATTTGTGAGATCTCGGAAGAGTATCTTCCCTCAAAAAGGTAAGACGTAAATTATGAGCTATTTGGACTATTATTCTCAAGCAAGGAAGAATAACTGTCCTGATTTATGAGCCTGGATCATTCCCCACCCTGGGCCATTCCTCCGACACTAAACAAAGTGTAACCTGGAGAGAAATATTTTCCCTAAAGAATGTATGTCCCTGATTGATGAACCTGGACCATTACCCACCCTAGGCCATTCTTCCAGCACTAAACAAAGTGAAACCTGGAGAGAATGAATCCGTTGTAAGGAATGACTGTCCTACACCAACCTCCGAAACGTACCATTCCCCGTGTTAACCACAATGAGAAATCATTGTCCGGCAAGGCGAGCCAGTCTTCTTGAGTAAATCTCAAGAAGAGAGACTTCCCTAGACCACTTCCCATGTTAACCATAATGGGAAGTTATTTTCTATGGTACATCAACAATCTGGACCATTTTCCGAACTGGAAAATGTCCGTCCGTCAGAAATCTCAATCCACTTTTCAAACTGGAAAGAAACTACTCATCCTTGACCATTTTTCGAACTGAAAAATGACTGTCCATCAATCAATAACACATCAGTTCTTCCTCCCAACCTGGGAGTCATCTCTCTTCCTTTTTCAATAAGGAAGTCATCTCCACGAGCTCTAGCTTGAGTACACAAACTCTTTCATCTTGGACAAAATCTTTACCAAAATGTTTGCTTATCTACTCATCTGTGGATATATGTATTGGAGAACTTCTTTCTCCTTTTTGGACTTCATCACGGATAGTGTAATGCTTGATTTCAAATGTACTTCGGTCTAGAACACTAGTTTTCTCTGAAGGCTTCATGTAGCTCTGATCAATAAAGTATATCATTGTTGGAAAAATGGAACATATCCATGTGGCACTTCTTCTATCATCATGAGATATGATCTTCTGAGTAATCATCTTGATACAATATCTCTGTTATAGAAAATCTTCACCACGCTTTTGCTGTGCACTGGAGGTTCTCCACCAAGTTATCTTCTTCCATCTGCATACAAGGGTCTCTTTCCGATATGCTTCAAAGTCTTTAGGTTGTTCTTCATACACTCTTTGTTCAATTTCTTTAGAGAAAAGTCTTTGCATTCATCTGATGTAGAATTCCAACCCATGGATATTGTGAATGATATAAATACTCATGTAGAGGTATTTCTGGTTTATTGGAACAAGCAATCATCATAGTCTTCTCCCTCCATCTAGGAGAACCTCTAGTTATGGAACTTGTAATTCTTGCATATATACATTGTTCTTCATCACAAATTTCAGTTCCTCTGCTTGATTGCTTTTAGTGAGTTCATATCAGGCTAGTAATCTTGTGATTCTCGATACAATGACTGGTTTTTCTGGCTTTTCTTTCTTGGAATCTTCATGTTCTTCCTCATGTTTTTATTTATCTCTCTTGGGTCCATGGAGTTTCTTATAGATTCCATGCCCTAAATATTCCACTTCCTCCTTTCATCATAGGATCACGGATGTAGATGGACAACCAGGGATACTTTAAGGCTTGTCTTTGAAGAAGAATTCTTCTAAGGTCGAACTGAACACATACTACCTTTCATGGCTGCTACCATGGATATATACTTCATCATCTTCAATGGATCATATGATTAGCTCCCTCCTAATCCTTGCTTCATGTATGAATGCATGCTCTTCCCTTTGGTGATATATAATCAGATCCCTCCAACTAGGAGAGTCCACACTTTCGTCTGCATCCTTATTCCCTTTTACAAAGTGTTATAAGTCTTTCTCCAATTTCCTCTTGATTGTTGACTTCTTTCTGTCTTTGCTTATTCTAAGTCTCTTCAGGATTGATTCTGATTTCGTCTTATCTTGTAATAGCTTCCACATGATCTGTTTGATGTATTTCATCCTTTCATGTGTATTATATGACTTGTATAATGATAACAATCCTTGTCTTGTTGTTCTTCCATAAGTATAGTTCTTCTTGGGACATATTATCTTCTAAGAGATAGATATACAAGATATGAAAACAAGATATGTACAAGAAGTATTGTTACCTTGTCTTTAGAAGAAGAAGTATGTCTTATCCTGCTTGGTATTCTTAGTAGGTTCCTTTTCTTCAGCAACTGATGCTTCATGCGTCCCCTTCTTTTGCTTTATCTCGGGACAATGATTCTTGTAGTGGCCATACTTTTGACAGTTGAAGCATTGTATTTCTGAAATATCTTTCTCTTGATTTGGCTTCCTCCTTGAACCAAACTTCCTTTTGTTCCTGAAATTCTTTAATCTTGTTGTGAATGCTTGATCATCGTACTTCTTTTGAGATTTCTCTTTTGCATTGATCCTTGATTCTTCTTGACCACAACAAGTCCAAAGTTCTTCAAATGCAGGATACTCCTTTTGTGTGTTCATGCTTGCAGAAAATGCATCCCATGTCTTGGGAAAACCATTGAGTACTATGTTTACCAATTCCTTCTCTAAAATGATCTCTTCAATAGCTTGTAGTTGATCTCTTAACTGAGATATTTTCACAAAGTATGATGTTATGTTGTCATCATCATTCATCTTCATGTCACAAATCTCATTCTTCAGACTCATTACTTATCCAATGTTTCTGACTGAGAAGAGGTTTGTTAGGGCATCGTACATCTTCTTCAATGAGTCAAGATGGGAGATGCATGGTATCAAGTGGTATTTTATAGAGTCCACTATGATACTCATGAAATTTATATCACCATCTTTGAACTTCTCCATAACTGCAATGTTTTGTGGTTCCTTCTCTTTTCCTTCTTCAAACTCTGGTTCCACGATCTTTCCTTTCACGATATCCAACACTTAATTCTTGGTAAGGATGAGGTCAATCCTTGTATTCCACGCTCTGAAGTTAGAAGCTCAATCTAACTTGTTTTTTGA
Source organism: Picea engelmannii (assembly GCA_009831015.1). NCBI lineage: Eukaryota > Viridiplantae > Streptophyta > Pinopsida > Pinales > Pinaceae > Picea > Picea engelmannii. Next base: position 693,174 of record ML787349.1, on the reverse strand, counting down.
CTTCATAGATTAAGTCATGGATGCCTTGATTTGGTCAACCCTAGATTTGACCAAAGACTCAAACTTGACGTCTTGCCTTGCTGAGAGTACCAGGAGATGCGCTAGGCTAGGGAACACTGGTCTATCTGGAAATTAGGTCAATCCATTCACTTAGGGTGCCTCAACGAGAGGGTTAGGGTTTCCACAACTACACCTGCTAGTAACCTTAGAGACAATGCTTTGGTGACTACTCCTACTAGAAACCCTAGAGATAGTTCTTCAACGAGCTTAATATCCTTATTTCTATGCTCCCTTCCAGTGGTTAGAATGAATGATGGAGGTGTGGGCCCATAACCTGTTAGAATATTATGGATGTGCTTGTTTTACCATTGACAATATCGCTATTGTCACCCAACCATAGGCCAAAGCCACCCTCCGAGCACCTTAACCTTGATAGAGAATCACTCCAGAAGAAAACCCTAGGCTAGATAGCCAAACAAAGGGTAGCACTCCTTTCCCCAAGGATAGCGCACCAACAAGAGATGATCAGATAGTCAAAACCCTAACCAAGAGATAGTCCAAGAAAAACATGATCTGCTAGTTGCAACATCTGTAATGGTAGCCCTCCTCCAAACCTGCGCACAAAACTGGGCACTACATTGCGCACAAGTGTTGCTCAACAATTCTGAGACTGCCTGCCAGAATGAAGACTGGACTCCTGTATTTATAGTAATTATGGCTAATTTCTTGGGCCGACTTCTCATTCTGGGTATCTGTCTATTTAGTGTATATTATTTCTTCTGGCCAAATTCTTCTCTTGGAGGCTAATAACCCAATACAAGTTATCTTCTGGAGTTGACATGTCTTATAGGGTTATTAGCCAACTCATTAGGGTTTCTTCTTGCTTCCCGAAGTATTCTATTCTCGTCAAGTTTACACCTGGAGGTAAATACCTCCCACAACTAACATAATATCAACAAAGACAACCTTTCTCAATGGATATATTGAGGAAGAAGTTTACATTGAGCAGCCAGATGGATTCATGATACATGACCAGAAGTCTCATGTGTGTAGGTTGAAGAAAGCCATGTATGGACTAAAGTAGGCACCTCATACTTGGTATGAGAAGATTGATGGATACTTGATGAGTTTTGGCTTCAACAATAGTGTTGCAGATCCCAACCTATACTACCATATTGTTGGTAATGAGTGCCTGATTTTGGTCCTATATGTTGATGACTTATTTCTCACCGGTTCAGAAATTCTTATTGTTGAATGCAAGCATGCATTGACTTATGAATTCAAGATGAAGGACCTTGGTATGATTCACTACCTCTTGGGACTAGAACTATGGCAAAGGACTGATAATATTTTCCCGAGTCAATGAAAATATACAATTGAGATATTGAATAAATTCGAGATGACAGACTGGAAATCCATGCCTGCACCGATGGTGATGAATCTGAAGAAAATGAATGAGGATTCTTCTGATTCAGGCGATATTGATCCACATATTTACAGACAGTTGATCGGATCATTGATGCATCTAGTCAACACAAGACCTCATATATGCTATGTAGTAAGTTTGCTCATCCAATTTATGAGTCAGTCGAGACATACACACTGGATGGCAAAGAAACATGTGTTGACATATATATGACACATAGTTGGTTATGGCCCGAGATATGCCTCGGATGTAGACATGATATTGCAGGGATATACCGATGCAGATTGGGTAGGGAGCGCAGTGGACTGGAAGAGCACATCTGGTTTTTGTTTTACTTTTGGGTATTCCATGGTTTCTTGGTGCAGCAAGAAACATACTTCTGTGGCTTTGAGTACCGCAGAAGCATAGTACATTGCATTATATGTGGCATTCTGTGAAGTAGTGTGGCTTCGCAAGCTCCTTGCAAACTTATTTGGTCATGAGATGGATTCCACTATTATCCATTGCGATAATCAGAGTTGTGTGAATCTCTCCTAGAATCCTCTATTTCATGATAAATCGAAACACATTGAGATCAAATACCATTATATCATGGATATCATGTAGAGGAAACCAATACATGTGCAATACCTTTCTACACACCAACAAGTTTCATATGTCTTCACCAAACCGCTTTCTAGGATGAATTTTAATTACTTCTGTGAGAGACTTGGCCTGGTGGAGAATGCCTCCCTAGTTGAGAGGGATTGTTGTTGATTTCAACTTCATGAGACATTCTCCAGGTCATTCTCCTCTAGACTAAGTTGAGACGATCGATGAGAGAGCCCATGATATGGGTGTGTCATACTCCTTTGGACTGAGTTGAGATGACGTGTGGTTTCCTATCGTGCTCCTCTGGACTGAGTTGAGACAACTTGAGATGGTCTCTTGTCAGAATCCTATGGACTTAGTTCAATCGACTTGAGATGGTTCTCCAGATGGTAATCCTAGGGACTTAGTTGAGTTAATTTGTTGAGAATGACATCCCTGTGGGTGAGCACAGGTGGACGTGTCGTTAGTGGCTGAGCACTTGAGGATGTGTGGATCCCTTTCTATATTGTTTGAAAGTAAGATTTGTGGCAACCCTAATTTGTATTGTGAAAGGGTACAAGTCACCCCCACCATGTAAAAGATAATTAATATTGTGTAAAGATTAACTATATTTCTGATTTGTACAGGTCGGCCTTATTGTGCCAATAGACACACCTATTGTTGTGTTAGATCTTGTATATATAAGTGAGTATATCCCCATTTTGGATCACTCACAGACACTTTATTATAACCTTCTCTCAACCTAAGTGTACGTCTGAAGTGCGCACTTCTCTTAGGCACACGTTTCTAGGTCAAAGAAGCACCCTCTTGTGTTCTCTAGGGTTTATGGTGTGGTTGATCTTCTCTTGACTCTATAGCAAAGGATTGCTTGGTTTTTCCCTTGATTAAGAACAATTTTTCCAGGATAAAATCTTATGTTCTAGTGCATGGTTATTCTTCTTATGATCTTGGTTAATACAACTATTGTATATGGTATTGCTGCAATATTTATGGTTCATGATAAATTGAAATAAAATACATGTTCTTGGGCTATGCATTAAAATTCAACACCTTGTGCCAAGAATATTTCATCTTATTTTTTCCAAACTTCCAGACCAAGGAAGTAATTCATTAACCACAGATATTTCATTTCAAATTCCAATATGAGATCCCTCTTGCACCAAGCTATTTGACCTTCATCTCTAGTTACGAAAAGGTCATCCACATAAAGAACTAATATAATGGGATGGTTCCTGCTAACTTTAGAATACAAATTATCATCAACTTGAATTTTATGAAAACCCAATCCTTTCAAAAATCCATCAATTATTTCATACCATTCTATAGGAGCTTGTTTAATATCGTGCATTGATTTTATTAACTTACACACATGAGAATCCATGCTCTGCAATACAAACCCTTCAAGTTGTTCCACACGGACTTCATGTTCTACTTTTCCATTCTGAAAAGTTTTTTTTATATGCATTCGATGCAATTTCCAACCATGTATAGAAGCTAAAGAAATGATTGTTCAAATGGAAGTATACCTAGCTATAGGAGAAAATGTCTCATCGTAGTCTTTACCTTCCTTTTGTGAGAAACCTATGGAAACAAACTTGGCTTTATACTTTTCAACACTACCATCAGTTACATGCTTTATCTTGTATATCCTCTTTGAGGAAACAATTGATTTATCTTTTGGTCTGGCTACTATTTCCCAAACATTGTCCTTCATGGTAGACCTTTATTCTTATAAAATAGAATATTTCCAAACCTCTAACTTCCCAACTTCTTCAAAAAGACTAGGTTTAGAATCACTAATGTTAATTACCAAAGCAACATAACAACCAAACTTGTGAGGCCTTTTATTTTCTCTAAAGGTTCATTTTGAGGCTATAATATTTTCTGCTTCTTGCATGGTTTTTTTGAACCAAGTTGGTTTTCGCTTTACAGGTGATGATTCAAGAGATCATTCTAATGTCTCAACAGGTCCCACATGTATGTCTATTTAAATTTCATGAGATTCATCCCTCTAACTATCTGAATTTGAATTCTCAGTGGAAGGATAAGTTAGTTTTTAGTTTTGGTATCTAACTGAAGTTCTCTAGACTTTTTGAAGGCCCCTTCCTCATCGAAGATAATATCTCTTCTTACTTATATTTTTCTTTGTCCTGGAATGTAAATTCTGTAGGTTTTAGAGATTTCATTGTACCCTCCAAAGATCCCTTTCTTTCTTGAGGGTTCCATTTTCGTTCTCTTTTCCTTAGATACATGTATGTAGACAAGACAACTGAATATTCTAAGATTTCCAACTTCTGGTTTTATTCCTGTAAATATTTCTCCGACGGTTTTATATTTAAAAATTGCATGAGGAACCCTATTATGTACATGCACATCAGTAGATGTTTCTTCTTCTCAAAGGGATTTGGATAAATATTTGTCAAACATCATGGCTTTGGAAACTTCACAAATATTCCTATTTTTTCTCTCAACAACACCATTTTGTTGAGGATTATAGGGCATTGTCAACTGCCTTTTAATTCCTAATTCTTTACAAAAGTTTTCAAAATAATGTGACTCAAATTCCCCCCCACCATGATCTATTCTTAGGACCCTAATCTGTTTGTTGGTCTAGTTTTCTCTAAGTGCCATAAATTCTTTAAACTTCTCAAAAGTTTCACTTTTGGCCTTAAGGAAATAAGTCTAACACTTTCTGGAAAAGTCATCAATGAAGATTCCATAGTGCAAAAAAATACTTAATGAAGGAGATGGCATGGCTCCAGAAATGTCATAATGCACAATTTCTAATATTCCTTGAGCTCTACTATCACTGCTAGAAAAATACTTCTTTGTATTTTTTTCCAAGCAAACATCCCTTGCAAATTTCATTCTTATCAGAAGGAATGGGAGGCATACCACTTACCATTGTTTGCAGATATGGAAGTGTTTTATAGTGTATGTGGTCGAACATTCTATGCCATAATTCACTAGAGTTATATGTATCATGAGAAATATCTTGAATACAATGGCCTGGAACTTTGTATAGTCTGCCTTCTCGAACCCCAATAGTTTCAGTTTAACTCTACTGACCATCCTTGGGCCAAAGTAATTATTTTTTCTCCATGAAGGTTACTATATAACCTTTGTCTTTAAAAGTTTCTATGAACATGAGATTCTTGTTTAATCCAGGGACATATAAAATCCCATCAACGTGAAAAATGGATCCATATTCGAACTAAAAGAAGGTAGAGCCTATTCCTTTAATATCATAACTGCTATCATCCCCAAGAAATACTTGATATGAAAAGTTTATTTTTCTAAATTCAGAAAGAATATACTTTTATCATGGCATATCTTTAGATGCACCACTATCCACTATCCAATGGTCTTGTCCAGTAGCCAATGAACCCGATAGAAAAGATACCAAATAATATTCCTTTCTTTTCTCCTTTTCACTAGGAGACCCCTTTTTACTTTTATTGGATTCTTCATCTTCAGTGGTAGAAGCATGATGCTTCCCTTTATTATAATTTCCTTTCTTCTTAGACATGCAATCTTTAGAAAATTCGCCCATTTTATTACAATTATAACATTTTACTTTTGAAATGTTAAAACCCTCACCTCTAAAATCTCCTTTGTAATTATCCCTCTGAAATTTATTTTGGAAACCATTTTGAGAGGAATATTTCCTTCCTCCCTTAAAATTTTCATCTAGGGGAGAGTGTCCTTCTTTGAGACAATCACTTCTAGTATCCATGCAACTTTCTTCTTGAAGGAATTCATGCTATAAGCACTCAAAAGTAGGCTAGATATCTCTGTCACTTACGATTGAAAGGAGGGTTTACCAAGATGGAGGAATTACATCAAAGATGGATTGGAATAGGTCATCATCATTTACAATGACTCAAGTAACCAATAAATTCCAACGAGTCTATGCTATCTTTGAGAAGAAGGATGCAACCGATTCTCCCTTTTACATCTTCAGGTATTTGATCTTATCTTTCCTGGTTCTCTTCTGGCTAGGAGCCTTCTTCTCATAAAGATTGACCAAGGTATCCATGCATTCCTTTGTTTTCATAAGAGGAGTCATTACAGGCATGATACTATCCTTTATTGAATCAAATATTATCCTCTTTTCTTTTTATTGGTTCATCCTGAAAGTTTCTCTTCCTACATTTGAAGTAGGCTCCTCTACTTCAGAAGTTACAAACTAATCTAGCGCATGCTCCTATAGGATATTCATAACCTTGAGCTTCCAAACATTGATGTTTGAAGCTCCCTCTAGATTGTCTTCCACTCGAACTGAGATAGAAGAGGATGACATCTATGTAAAAATGTCTTGTGTTGATCTAGCTCAAGCTTATTCCTAGACTTGTGTGGGCTCAAGTTCTCCAAAATTGAGCTCTACACATACAAGGCTTTGATACCATGTTAAATTTTAAATATTGATTCATATATAGATGATCTTTAACTTCTTTTTCAACACATTAAATCATTTAACCACAATATACTGAAAAACCAAATAGAAAAGAACAACGCAATGAACAAGATCACAATAATACACATAGATTTACCCCGGGGAAACCCAATATTGGAGAATACCCCAACAAATATCTTTCCTCTTTATTGATTAATGTGCTTGCAGGTACAAAACCTAAATAGGGTTCTACAGTTCAAAGAGAGAGGACAAATAAATAATTTTACACTTGTGTTGCTTACATATCTAGACAATATTGTAGATATGAGCCTATATAGACTCACCAAGAATTGTGGAACCTTAATGAAAAAAACTATAGGGAAAATTGGGCGTGGAATAAATCAGATCTGGGTTAGTCGAAAATCTCTATTGAAATTCGACAAAACTGTAGTCCTGTAGAAAGATACTTCTAGCAATTGATGTAGGGCTCTAATTTGAGGGCGTTCTATGGGGTTTGATACACCTTCAATAGGGATACTGGAAACCATTTAATTCCTATAGAAACTATGGTTGCAAACCTTGGATCAAGCCCCTCAAAATGTTTCATTGTAGGGTTATCTCTACAAAACTAGGCCGAGAATTTCTTCTCGGTTGATCTCCGTAATTGCAAGATTATATCCTGATCGTTTAGTAGAGAAATATGTGATAGGGAAAGGGATTCTTGCTTATACTTGAATTGAACCAAGATACCATATGAAGCCTTTGATATGATCAAAATAGAGAATTCATTCAAACCATAATTGAGTGTTAGAAATTACTATAGATCTGAACTATATCTAGCGAATATTCCTCTTTTCCTTTTATGATTTCTCGCATCCTTCTAGAAGAATCAATATCTTATATTCTTTTTGGGTTAATTCAAACTTCTCGAATACCTAAGGGGGTCATCACTTCAAGTTGGCATGGTCCTAGGCATAATTTTTTTCATCCTTTTCTTTTAATAACTTAATAACACTTTATAATAATGCACCATTACAACTTAGGATTTTATCCTTTTAATTCTCCATTAACACTTTAACCTTCGCCTCTAGGACTAGGTACAACATTTTCAACCACAACTTGGATGGTCCTCACCTACTCATAACTTCTTCATTACATCAAGTAGAGGAAGATCCTTATATCCATGTGGTCATTTGACCCTCCTAGTTTTTCATATGCTAAAGTGACTGATCCATATGGATATCAGTGGCCACCCACCTTTTCCAACTGGCTCAAAACAATTTTCTGACAATTTTGGCAATTTACTATTTTTAGTAGTTTTAACTTCTTGGGCCATTTTGAGGGCCTAAATGAAGGTTTTTAGGGATCGAGATCCTCAATGATATTCTAAGGAATCATTGAGCCCAAAAAATGAATCTCCTCGACGATACCTTTCCAATGGGCTATCACACACCTAAAACAGAGATCATATGCAAAAGTTACGACCCCAGGAAGTTGATGTACTAGCTTACCCAAATGGGGTCCATGTGACTTTTGGTGCTTCATCTCCTAGGGTTAGGTTTTTGGATGTCTAGGGTTTTTGAAATTCTTTCTTATTGTAAAAAGGCCTTCAGAGCCTCATTGTAACCTTCTTCTTGCGAATGAGCGTTGTCATCACATCTCTTCTCAAAGATAAGCCGTCACCATTCGAAGAAGCTTGTTTCCACTGCATTTTACAGTTTCAGCTTATTTAGGTATTGAATAGAAAACCAATTTTACTGTATCTCTGTTATTTTGTGTTAAGCACCTGTTAATAATCTGTATTCATTTTGTTCTTCTCATAAAATCTGGATCAGTGACTCTTAGCTACAAGTGGCCAGCTCCTAGAACATCACAACAAGACCATGAGGTCATTTCTCATATCAGTCTAGCTCACAGGACTTGTACATTCATCCTGACTCTTGCTAAAATTTAGCTTTAATTTTTCACTAGGATCACAAGGTTTCTTGAAGCATCTCCTTCGTCCTGACTCTTGTCCTCACTCATAAGGTTTGTTCATCCACCTTCACTCTTTCTATGACTCATAATATTGGTTGATTATCCAAATCTCCCTGGATAGCTTCAGGGTGGCCACTTAAGGCCTCTCATTGGAGAATGTCTCCTGATGCTACTATTTTCAATAATAAATAATACTAAAACCTACCTATGAACATGAAATTCCTTTGGATTTCCATAATATTTACTTACTGATTTTATTCTTATGCATGAAAATAGAAAAAATGAAAAAAATAGAGATCAATAAAATACATTCAAGAACAATCCAAAAAATGACACAAAGATTTTCTCTAGGAAACCCTTATGGGAGAAAACCCAGCTAGAAAGTGAGGTTGTTTTGCTCTCTTTTCTTTGGTATGGAAATAATACAAGGATGAAGGGGAAGAAACTCTCTATGGAGTTACATGAGACTTGTCTATTGTTCGCTGCTATAGAACATTACCCCCTATTTTATTCTCTCTAATTCTCCACTCTTAGTTGCTCTACGTAGCTATGGAACAATATACAATATTAGAGAGTAGAACCCCTTCTCCTCCTAGTGGATCAATATTTAACGTAGGTCGATAGCCATCTAGGGGTAGGTTTTTGACTTCCTCAACCCTCAATTGTGATAGGGTTTTGAAACTTATATAATATTATAGAAATTACATATGTGGATATCCCCATTTTGGTCTATGTACAAAGTGAAATATTGTAACCTATATTGACTGATTATTGTTCTAATAGATATCAAGTAATAAAAAATGTTCTAGATGATGAATTTTCTAACGCTGACTCAAGAACATGTAGTTTATTTTCAATTTAGCATGTACTTGAGAAAATAATGGTTAAAAGATCTTGAATTTTAGATCAATTTAAATTTCAGATCAAGTTGGTATCAGAGTGAGCTTAACCATTGCCTTGTGAGTTGATGCTAACAAGAACCAAGCTTCAACATGGTGAAGGAGAACTTGAAGAGTTTGATCCAGAGATTGGTTCAAGAAGGGGAAGGATGTCTTCACCAAAAGGAGAAGAAGCAACTTCTTCTATCCCTTCTGAAGGGGAATTTTTGAAAGCTTTCATGAGAATGAAAACGATGGTAGAGGAGCTCTATCAAGATCGAAAGAAAGGTGAACAAGGTGGACCATCTCATACAAAAGATAAAAAAGAAGGAGGTGGTGAGGAACCCCCTAAAACCCAACCAACTTCTCCATCTCTTCTTGATGGTTCTATTCCTTCTCCATTTGAAAAACTAAAAACAAAAGTTGATCCTAATATGCCTCATTTAAAGCTTGATATTAAGTTTGAATTACCTATGTATAATTGAGAACTTAATGCTGAAAAATTGGACAATTGGATCCGTCAAATTGAAGTTTATTGTAGGATTCAAAAGTTTACTGAAGATGCTGTTAAAATTTAGTTGGCTTCTCTCTGACTTGGAGGGACTGCTCTCATTTGGTGGGAGAGAAGAACTCAAGAGGATCTTGCTACAAAAGGCAAAATCGTTTCCTCTTGGTATGAGTTCATTTCAGCACTTAAAAAGCAATTTTATCCATTAGGGTATATGCAGCAAGCTATGATGGATTGGCAGAATTTGAGACAAAGTAAGGGACAAAGTGTGCAAGAATACACACAAGAATTTCGAAAAAGAGAATTGATACTTGGTATACCTCTCTACACTCAAGAAAATCTTCTCAAATATATAGGATGATTGCATACTTATTTACGTCATATGATATTGATGTTTAATATGATTAACCTTGATGAGGTGTGTGTTCAAGAAACTCGCATTGAGTCAAAAGGGAAGAGTGTTCATGATGTTTCTTCCGCTGAATCCATCCAGGCAAAAGAAGGCAAGGAAAAGTGGAAAGTTAAACATACAACTACAATGAAGAAGGGTGATGAGAGACCTACATGCTCGCATTGTCAAAAGCAAGGGCATGAAGAGGCAAAGTGTTGGAAGCTACATCCTGAAATGAAACCGAAGTGGTTTAAGGATCGGAAGGGGAAGCAAACAACCACGGTTATCGTTGAGGACCTTGGATCAGATTTTGAGGACGAAACAAAGATAACAATCGTAGGTGTGAAAGGTAAATCTATTGTTGATAATGATTTTAACATTGGTTATTCACGTGCTTCTACTTCTAAAGATAATGATAATTCTAAGGATAAAAAGAGGAATGCATTGTTTCATATAAGAGTGATTACAAAACAAACAAAGGTCGACACACTCATAGATAGTGGATCTCAAGTTAATCTTATTTCAGAAGAAGTAGTTAAGCAATTGGGATTAACAACAAAACCACACAAGAAACCTTATCCATTAGGTTGGGTATGCAAAGATAAAAKATTACAAGTAACACAACAATGTGATCTAAAGTTTGCAATTACATCTAAGTTTGTAGATGAGGTTGAATTTGATGTGGTCCCACTAGATATCTGTGGAATTGTGTTGGGTAGTCCGTACTTATATGATCGAAAAGCGATCTTCTATCAAGAACATAATCAATATCAATTGTTTAAAGAAGGAATTGAGTACATAGTGCATTCACATTCATTCAAAATTGACAAATCATTGGGCACTACACAACAATTAAAAAGGGTTGTTAATGCAATTCGGAATTTGACACTTATGTCTATACAATGTAAGGAAGAAAATAATCCTAAGCATGAAGAGGAAGTGTCCTTTCACTACAATGCACCTGTTTTGGTTGATAGTGTTTCTATGGTTAAAAGTCAACATGGTTTGGGTACAATCTCTTTCACAGGTTCAATGTTTATATTCAACTTATTACTCATCAACAGTATGTGGTTGGGTCCGACAATGTTGAATGAATATGTGATTAAGAATGTGATTAATGTACTTAACAATGTCAGTACAGTGTTGATTGTTGTATTGTTGAGGCAGATGTATAGGTTCCAGGAAGAATGGATAGGTGATACAAGACAAGTGAGACAAACATGTCCTCACTTATTTTCTGAATGATTTCATACTTTTTGTGGCCAAAAATCTTTCCAGTGGGAAGGTTTGATCCAGGTGGATCATCTCAAAATTAGATAGAGTCAAAGTATTCAAAATGCAAAGTAAATCTTACAAAGAGGAAGAGCTCGTCAACAGTTTTCCGGTGACTGTTGGATTTTGTGGATTTTGTGTTTGTATAGTGAAAATAACACCAAATGCATGCATACATTCCATGTTCCTCCCATCCCTAGACCACACTGCTAATAACTCTCATCAGTGGGTCACCCCCGATCTGGAGCTAAATATCCACCTAGGTAAAGGATTTATAACTGGTATAGGGTCTCTATAACAACATATAAACTGAGATACATGTTCCAACTCAAACTAATATCCTATAGTCTCTCATACCCCACATGCATGTCCCATCCTAGGAAGTGCACCCCTTATTTTCTCAACAATTCTTTGGCTTCCCCACTTCCCTTATGGGGCTTCAACAATAGGTCGGACAGGAAGTCTCAGAGCCCTATAACTATAATTTGGCACCTTTGGAAACTAATTCTTAGTATTTCTCTCACCTACAGAGGATGCTCACAAGTTTGAAAACCCACTTCTTCAATGTCCTGTGGGCCTAACAACCCACCTCTTTAGTCCCACTCCCCCACTAACCATCATCTTGGTACATGTACAAGTACGAGTAGCATGAATGTACAACTGAAATTTGTATGGAGGTGGTGAGGTGAGAATGAATAATGATGGAATGAATAGTCAAATCTGTTATGTTTTCAAAAACAATTGTTAGCATTAGATTTACCATAACATTTTGATCTTATTTTAACATTCAATAATCATATACTTAAATACGTAAGAAGTAGATAAACAAGAACAAAAAGACACAAATATTTCTCTTGGGAAAGCCCCAAACTCGACGAGAAACCCAACCAAATTTTCTTATAGAGAATATTTCTAGTATCCCAATATAGCCATGAACAAGCTCTATTCACAAGAGAAAAACAAACAATGAACAAACCCTAATAACAAGTACTTATCTCTTCTTGTTTTCAAACCCTAGCAAGGGTAGACAACTGAGTAGCACCACACAACCTTACCGTAACTCTCTAGAGGTAGCACACAAGAGAAAGCATAAAAAACCACCAAGAATATACTTCCCCAAGTGGGGCGCACTCTCCAAGAGAACTAGAAAACCAAAAATAGTGAAACTACCACAACTACAACTACCAACTCCCTAGTGCACATTACAAAGGAGAATTGTCTAACTGTAAAAGTGAAATGATCCATTCATGTATTTATACTAATATGGACAAATTGAATATATATAATGTGTGAGCGTAGTCTCACTTATGTGAGCCCTTGTGGCCTCACTGTTATTGTGTGGTTGATATCTATTTTTTATGTTAAGTTGGTATCAAAGAAAGCATCAAGGAAAGAGCAGTTTTCTTGTTTGTTTCTTCTTGTATCGATTACGAGGAGAGAATCGATTGTTTTCTAGAAGTGGTTGCTCCAGCAATTGACTAATTTATTGGTGCACCCAGAGTTTGCCTGGGGTCGATCCGCTATTTCTAATTGTGGGAAGCCAACATGAGAGGCCATTGACTTCCTAGTCTGAATGAGTTGAGAAACGAGAGAAAACTCATTCAAGAAGTGGAGTGATTTGGAAAGGTACAAATTGTTGTGTGTAGTGAGTGGACATGAGGACTAGCTAGAGAAAACCTAGACACAAAATTTATTATCTATATGGGTCGCATCTAAACCAACACACAAATTCCAAAGAAGGATAATCCAAGGAAGAGTCATAGTTGTGCTTTATTGCATGAAGGAATGAATGATTCCAAATAAGGAAATTCCAAAGTGACTATGCTCAAAGAGACATTGATAGATGGTTTGGATGGTTTCTCTATTGATAACCTTCATTGGATTCTTCTCATTTGATTTTATCCATTTTTTATTTTTTTTTACTTCTCATTTGAGAAAACTTATGAAGTTGATGGTGAATATGTTGAATCCCATTGTGGTCAGTCACATGTGGATTATGGTGTTTGTAATGAAGAAACCGCCATTAAGGAAATATATGATGATGAGAAGCCCCGAATGGGGTAACACGTCGAGTATACTAGACACCTAGAATGGAGTCGGGCCTGGCCTTAAATGCGGCAGGCCAATCCACCATCCCCTCAACATTAAGGATGGGATTTGGCCCCAACCTCCATTCTCATGACAAGGGACCTCTCCCTCACATGAACAGTCCGACGCTGCAAGCATTGAAGATGAGGGAGTTAATGGAGGAAGACGTCTTGTCGCTCCATCTAATTTTGAACAGGTCACACCTTGGATTCATCTAGTTCATTTTATCCCTGCCCCAACACTGCAATTGTGAGCTATGGTGCAATCATCAGACCACTCTCTGCATTTTTTTAATCTGATTTTTCACTCCGATGTCGCGAGAAAGAGGGGAGCCACGTTGTGGCTCTACCTGGTATACCCTTTCCGCCCGACATAAGAGGCTACAAAGGATAGAATGAGAACTTTTGATGGCTTGGACCCATCTTGCGCACAGAGAAAATGTGTCCATAATGCCTCCCATGGCATATGTGGAGGAGGTCTTCACGGAGGAGCCAATTTAGGTTCCTCCGGAGCATCTCCTCTTCACTCTGCTCGATAACTAGTAGCCACCAAGCCAACTTCTGGAGGAAGACACCATGGTCGCCATTGAGAAGCAACAAGGGAGCAGCACAAGAGAAAATAAATTTTATGAGCTCCCCACCTGCTACATAGAGGAGGAGATACCGAAAGAACTAGACTCTCATAAGACTGCACTCGTAGATGGACACACCTCGGACGACATGGAGAGCGGTGAGGACGAAGGGGTAGGCATGGAGTAGAAAAGGGAGGAAGTCCCAAGTGAAGCCGAGGAGAACAAGCCGAGAGGCATGATGAGGGAGGGTGGCAAGGTCCTCTCGCCACCTCCCATCTCGTCCATGCATGAATAGTGACGTGTCTTGCCACCTTTCTTCCACCTGGAGCACCTAGAACTATTGTTTGATTTGTGAGGCCAGATGGAGGACCAAGTCCACCGTGTCCTCCTCATGAGACAATGACTGGATATGATTTATGATGCCTTCTCCAATGCGCTAATAGGGAAGATATGCCCAACTTGCGTGCAACCATTCATGATGCTAGCTAGTCAAGGAGAACAGGATGACGCGGTCAACATGGTCATTGGGTAATTTCTATGGTTGTGCTTTTGTTTTGTTTAGTTTTATTCCTCAGTGTTATGATTATGATTCTAGTTGCATACTGTAAAAATTATAGACACAGTTCAGACTATGGAACGCCATCCGTCCTGGTTTCCTATGGGCAGGATAGATGGCGAACCACCCACTTTTGACAAGGATAACATTAGCTGCCATTTGTTCCGGTTTCTGCTAAATCGATGGTACAACTGGAAGACTCAGCATAGATGTTTATTTTGTTTCCACTTAATATAGAAGGAAACACCTCTTTTTTACTTAAAACATTTAAATATATGATGATGAGAACATATTTTTTGATGAAGAAAATTCTTTAGAAGAAGAATGGCTATTGATTATGAAGGAGAAAAGTGTTATTGATGATTTTTTGAATGGAAAGGAAACCCTACTTGGAACAATAAGCTAAGTGGAATTTAAACAAGAAGATCCAAAATGCTTTATTGCTAAAGAATATTATGAAGAAGAAGGCCTCACTGAGGAGGATGAGTTTGTAGATAAAGAACACGTAGTCTTGCACGCAGTCATAGTTCTAGATAATGTTGATGAAGAATTAAAAATTATTGAAAATTCATATTGTGATGAATACACACAAACAATATATTATGATGCAGGGATTAAATTCATTGAAAATTGGATAAACTTGAGTCAATTTATGATACAAAAGAATAAAATTGCATTACAGATATAGAAATTGAGTCAATTTATGATGAAAACCCAATGGATATTGGAGAAGAAGATATTGAAATCGAAGAAATTTTTATGAAGTGGAGACCAGAAGAAATCTATTTCTTTTATGAACTTATGTTGCATAAAATTGATGATCAAAAGCTCAATAGTGAAGAGAAAACAACAAAGAATGATATGTGGCATCTATTCACATACAAATAGTTTTTCGAAGAAAAAGTTGAAGAGGACAAGCATGGACAATCTGAAATAATTTTCAAATTGATGACAAACACCCAAACAACAAGATTAAGGATAAGAATCTGAAACATGGAATTTTCAGCAAAAGAGGAATGCTTAAATTGAAAATGCATAGAGGGTTCAGATGGAAAAGGAGGAAGAGAAAAAATCACTCATACAAGGAGTTGAAACAAATTTTAAGGTTATGTTTGAATTGTCCTTTGTAATGTTTTTAAGCCTAGATGAGACTAAGATCGACATACATGTTAGGTATTGACATTGTATTAGATACATTTCTCCATTAAGGGGGAGTGTTGAAGAATAATGGAGAAATGCCATAGTTAGGAAATTGTTAGAACAAATTTATATTGTACGCTAGATTAGTGTTTGAGTGGTTTTCATATCCACAAATTCATGAGGTTGTTAGAGGCTATCCTAGCCTATAAATTTGTATGCAATTTATCACATTCAATATATAGAATGTGTGAGCATAGTCTCACTTCTGTGACTCTAGGATCGATGTTATTGTGTGGTTGATCTCTATTTCTGATTTTAAGTAATGTTTGCAATGTTGATAGATTTGATACCTCTTGGCAGAAAAAGTTAAGATGGATCTATCCTAGTTTGTTATACAATTATCTTATTTTTTTTTATTCCATATAAAAAATATGGTAGTAACATATGAATTAAATTAAATGATATATGATAATAAAAAAAAGTAAGTGGAAAAACTTATCATAATTCACTTGTTAGTACACAAAGATGATATTTATCACTAATTGCTATTTTATGAAAAATCATATAAACATAAGTATAAAAACACTCTTAAGTTGCTAGAAAGATTGTTGGATTATAGTATTCTTATATTTTTACTTATGATATAATTTCCAAATTAGAAAAGAAAACATAAGTATAAATATACTGTAAAGTTGCAAGAAAGATCGTTGATCTTAAGAGGATTATAATAGCCATATTTATTTATTTATTTTTTCAAATATGGAAAAGGAAGGACAATGCGCACCAGAGGAAAGAGGTCTAGATGTTAACAAAAGATGAAGTTATGGAATAATACATAGAAGAAACTATTCCAGTGAACCAAGAAAGTTTCTTCAACACACATAAAATTTTTGACTCACCCAAAGTGAATCTTGGTTGTTCGTCTTAATATCCAAGTGATCCAGGTTATTGATTCTCCAAATTTCACAGTCTCCATGAAAACTTGAAATTCAACCTCCCAAGCCAACTTTTAACTCTGCAACTTGCAGATCGATCCCATTAATCATCTCTTCAACCATTCTAAGTGCAATTTCAACCTAAATTTTCTTAGAAATTTGGGGATTTCGTTATGATTTTATAATTTTCCCCAATTTCGATAAAGATCAAACTCTGGAACAATGAATTTACCAAATTTGCACTAGTATTTGGCCCAAATGGGTCCAATGTTGAAACAAAATCTTTGATACCAATTTTTGATGTACCCAACCAAGGTTGGGCCATGCTAATACCAAATTGACTAATGCATTGATTCAAATGCGGGAAATATGTATATAATCACACATAAACATGATATTATCATTAATTATAAAGATCTCATGAATGCAAACGTTAAACATGCTAAAGAATAATTAAACACACACAACGACATTCATGCATATAAATTACAAGGTAAATGTAGCATTATATCACAATATTAAATAATAAATATCATAGTGACCAAACAAATTGTATTTTAAAAATGTTTTACACAATCGACTCTAGGTGAAGGACATTCCTCCCAACTGTAGGCTCTTATACACCAATTCTCTCTCAAATAAGCTACATTTGAGTTGGGGCTATGAGTCCAGAAGGATGGACAAACTCCTATGGGTGTCTACAATCCACTATAACAACTCAAATACACACTAAAAAAACAACAATTCCAACTTCCCATCTCTCTTCCCCATTAGTTTTCACAACCTAAGAGATGAGATTTCCTTCTTTGCAATGTAGTCCCTCAAATAGCCTCCATCCCCTCCAGAGCACTATTATAGACCTTCCAAGAATCTCTCTACTGGGGGCTCCAAGAAATCGAGCTACAATAGGAGTGCTCACACAACATTTGCAAATGATATTGGTTAATTTCTTCAATAGGAATCACTCACAAGCATACCAACCTCATTCTCATCATAATTACCAACTTCAACAAATAGTTTTCAATACCCACTATGGATGGCCACTCTTTTATGACACTTGGCTATGTTTTTCCTCCTTTCTTTCTAACTATAAAAACTTTCCTTCCTTTGTACTTGAATTCCCTTCTTCTCCCACACTTTCTTGGCTAGATCATACTTCCCCCATTCTTGCTTGTACTTAGCCCATGTTATCATAACTAGGTCAGTTGACTCCCTCACCCAAACTCTTACATAAATTCAGTGATTGAGTGTCTATTAATTCAAAGGGAGGATGAGATGGTAATGATACATTAAATTAGGAAAATAACATGGGTTTTTCCCTTGGACCCCCTTTATCCCCCTTTCTTTTGGAATCATAGCCTCTCCATCGTTACTATCCATCTCTTATCACAAATAGCTATGCGTAATTATTAATAATTCATTATACAATTACATAGCTTGGCCCTTGACCATATTGATCAATACATTCTCTCAATACATGCCTTTGGTCATATTAATCAATACATGCTCTCTATTCTTGTCCTCAAGAATTTGGTAAGAAAATGTGCCTTATCTTCTCCCAATTCTTGCAACATCCTCAATCAATGCATTTTATATGCTTGTTGCTAACACTTCTATATATATATAAAAGTTAATATCTACACCCAAATTTTATTTGTCAAATAATTTTTTCATGGAATAACTTAAAATAAAAGTTTTATTTATTGGATAATCCAATTTTACTTTAGCATCTATGAAACTATCCTCAATATTTAATAATAATTTAATGAAATTGGGCAATGGA